>JARHVA010004448.1:775000-940000 GCA_037957365.1 Torreya grandis | reverse complement strand
AGTATGAAAAACATACATGCAATCAAAAAATAAGAAGATAAAACTTAAATATCAATGAAATAAGCATAAAACATAATAAATCAAGATGGGAAGCATGTCAATGACATGTAACTCATAATAAATCACATCTTATCTTATATTTGACACATGTAATTTCATTATGACTTGGGTATTAGAAAATTTTGAGAAGAAGGCTAGGTCTTATCCATGGCCTTATACTAAAACTCACAAAAGGAACAAAAAAGAGGTGGAAACAATGTTAAAATATGGTAAAAGGGGATGTTTTTAATGGTAATGTGGAAAATTGGTAATTTCTGAGGAAGGCATGTTCCTTTCCAAGGTCTTACATTACAACTCCAAAATGGAATCCCTAGGGGGAGTGATCAGTGAACAAAAAAATATTTCTAAAGGGGAAATATTAGGGCTACAAGTAATGAAAGATGTAATGTTATAATCATAACATAGGCATCATATGAGAAGACCTTAGGAGACATGAGGCACACTAAGGACATGAAAAGACACTAAGTGACTATTGATGATCAATATACGAAGGATACATATTCACTATAGGCACAAAGTTGTGTAAGAAAATAAGTGTGGTACTAAGATCAACTCATGTTGGTTGTTTTTAATAAGAAAATTAAAATGGACCTACCTTCCAATGATGTGTTCCCCATTCCTCAGGTACCCTTATAGAGCTATCAGTCTACTATGAAGATTGGGTACTTGTGTGAGATAGTAAGTAGCACTAAAAGATTTTCTTTATTCTCCTTTTTGAATCTACTAGCTTACCACACCCTAATGGAACTTTAATCTATCATGAGGCCAAAAATGGAGTTTATGATTTGATTATAAAAAGGATATGTGCTTAGAATCATGTCTTTTAGTGTGATTTAATTTTTGAATATTTTGAATGTTGCCTTTTAAATCATTACCTTTTATTAAATGATTTGGATTTTTGATATTTATGTTTTTTAAGATTCATCCTCCATATGGACTTGGAATTAACAATCATGAGAGATAAAGTTATACCCATTAATGATATTTAAGATTTGTCTAAAGGAAGATAAGTATCTAAAGATATGGCTAACTAGAAAACATAGGCTTAACTATGAACCATGTTATCTCAAGTCTCAACCATATGTATGTTTAGTTTGAAAATGGTAATATAGGGGAATAAGTGAAGATCTAAGGTGGAATAGTAAAAGGATATTATAATGATATTAATTGTTTTATAAATTATCCCATGGTAAATAAGGAATGACTAAAGGGAGTAAGGTTTGTATAACTAAGTCACAATAACAGTTATCTGTATTTATTGTGACAAGATAGAAAACAATCATGAAAGAGAACAAGATAACCATAGAAAATAAACTTAAGAAGAAAAAGTATGTAATCATGAAAAATAATCCATAAGAGAATATAAATAAAATAATGACATCATCATTAACATGTAGTGTGAAACAAAGGTCATCATGTAAGATACATAATAATTTGACACAATGTCAAATGATATAAGATAGATAAAATTAAAGTTGGAGCACATGTCTAATCCAAATAAAGAAATAAATGAAAGAAAACCATGCTTTTGTTCATAAATATTGATATATTTCTCCATACACATTACCCATAACATCTGATAAGTTTTTATGAAGTTGAACTTAGACTGTAGCCAAAGTCTCATCAAACTTCAAGGAAAGTTGAAAAAATACTTTGCATCAAATCTCCTTGATGGAAAATGTAAGAATGCTTGAAGGATCATGATTATGATGGATATAATGTAAGAGATAATCAGGATAAGGAATGGGAATGGACTCTATGGGAGATGAAGGGGTTAATGGTGGATAAAGGGCCATAGGTGAAGCAGTCACAGGTGGAGAAGGATACATGGGTGAGGGAATCACAGGTGAAGAAATGGTAGGTAGAGAAGGGACCACTGGTGGTGGAGCCATGGGGGAATAATGGTAAGTATTATTATAAGGTTTACCAATGGGAGTAAGTGTAATATATGTAGGAATGGGCATGAGATGATTTTTGAGATGTTGTTGAAGGATGTGAAAATGATTAATGTGATGAGTACCACATTGGTGCCAAAGAAAATCAACCTCTCATATTTGGGAAGATATTTAGGTAATACTTTTATGGGAGGTATAGCATTATTTATGGGATGAGGAGTGGTGGGATGCAAGGTGTTGATATATTTATTTATCTTATGATAATGTGTCGATGAATGATTATCTATGTTGTGGAAGTAATAAATATGATTGTTAGTAGACTTTGTAGGTGTACTAATAGAAGGAGTGGAAATGAAAACCAAGGCTAGTATAATGAATAGTCTCTATTCTAATGACCAATAAATTTATGAATATCATAATATGGTTAATCATCCCATTTACTGAGAAAAGGAGCAAGTTGTAGTAAAGGGAACAAACCATCACCAAGGGAAGGTGGGGCTTGTGGAGAGATTGAGTAAGGATCAATTGAAGGACCAATTGAATCTGAAACTAGAAGAGACTCAACTAGAGAGGGAGTAGGAATAGGATCAAAATAGACTTTATTGAGGGAGCATTAGAAGCATAGAAGGTTGAAGGATAGTTATAATCATCTCAAGGATAAGTTAGCTAGAGGGGTCTTGGTATCAAGCAAAGTGATAAGGACTAGTCAGATCATGATCCATAAGAATAATAATATGAGTCTCTTTATAAACTAGAGGTGTGCACACCATCTCCACCTTATGATAAAGAGGTAAAATTATAAAATTAGGAGTTATATAGGATGGAATGCTAGAAGAAATACTAAAGCAAAGAGGAATGATAATGAATAATTTTAGCATCATAGGCTTACATAAGACCTCTAAATAATGGATCATTTAAGGTATAACCATCATCATAATCAGGTGTATGAAGATTAATGGCATAGGTAGGGATGATCTTGTCATCTAATGTGGTGTGATGAATGGAATGTCAAATCTTAGTTAAGACAATGAGTATAGCATCACTAGGTGGTTGTTGGGAATGAGGTTGCAAAGAAGGGGGAAGTTGAAAAATGAGATGAGATGAGATATTTGAGGTTTTAATTTTGAGATTGATCTTATCAATCTCATCATCATCAGAATCTAGCAAGTTAGGGGGTATATTGTTGATGAGTTTGGGGTGACCATTGTAACCTTGGGTGGATTTGACAAGAAAGTTAAACTGTTAAGATTCATGAAATGGAATGCTTGGCAAGGGTTCAAGGGTGGGAATATTGAATAGGCTATGGTCTTGGAATTGTTCAAAATTACAAGGGTTAGTGTCACCTTAAATCCTTTAGATTGCTCCATTATGATGAAATTTGGCACATTATCAGGTGTAAGAGGCAATTGCTCTCATATGATGAGTTCATGGACTACCAAGCAAAATGTTATGGGATATAGGAAAGTTGAAGATCATCACAATCATGAGAATAGTGAAAGTTGGGATGGTGATAGGGAACCACACACAACCAAAGGGAGGCATTTTCCTTTAGGTCATAGCCTTGACATGTGTTGTATGTGGACTTAAGATTACATTCAGAATATCCAAGGGTTTTGATAAAATCAAGAGAGGCAACACAAGTGCTTGAACTCTCATTGATAAAGGCATGCTTGACTTGGATATTACCAATTTGTATATTGATAAATATAGGAGGATAATTTGTATGAAGAAAAATCCCATTGGGGATCATAGAATAAATGGGAATTTGAGGGAAAGAAAAGTGTCCATTATCTCATCAATGTGTATGGAAATCTGTTCACACTATTATAAAATTCTATCTTCTAATTTGGATAAGGTTGCTTTGCATACTAATATGGGAGGATGATGGATGTTTATTTCAAAAAAGATATGCATAAGGTGATTATGGTGATGTAGAGAGGTACACATAAGTTTGAGAAATGGGATTTGAAATGGGAGATTAGTAAGCTCCATGATAAGATCCCACTCATCATAACCCATAAGAGGACTACTGGAAAGAGGTACATAGTTTTGGAGGAGATATTCAAAGGGAGGAGCCAAAGTGCATGTGAATTTATGTTGATAAGATGTGTAAGGTTTAATGGGAGGACAAGTTTATTGATTATCTTGGGAAAATGGGGTAGTTGTTGCAAGTTTGGTTTGAGATAGATTGGAAGAAGTGTTGATAGAAGTTTGAGTATTAGTTGTGATGGGTAAAGATGTTAGAGGAGTGGTATAAATGGTATGAGAAGTTTTATCTAAAGGAGGTATTGGAATTGGTTCATAAAAATATATAAGGTGTTATTTCCCCAACTCTATTAAGTGAGTTGGGGAAGAGCCCTGGATAACACAAAAAGTGTGAGATAATTAAAGAGTATGGATGGGATAAATATCAATGAAGTCAACCACCCTTCACATATTATTCATATTGACCACATTCTCTTTATGAGTTAGGTCAATAAGACTATCAACATTATTAGTAGAAGGGATAGGCTTATCTTGGTTGTCTTGGTGATTCAGAAGAGGATCTTTATAGATGGCTAAATAAGCATTAGATTGGTTCAAAGATTGAGATTTAGTTTGTGTTTCATGGGATTTGAAGGCAATATCATTGGATTATTTATGTTTACAAATGATAGAATCATGGTCAAAATTAGGCTTGAGAAGGAAATCCATAGCCAAATTATGAAGTTGCCTACAAGTCTTATGATAATGACCCCAACTAGCATGAAACCAACAATATTTATTGGGATCATACCAAGATTTCATGGGATGAGTGGGATCAAGTTCTCATGGAAGAAGCCTTGGTAGATGTTTTTTTAATTCTACTAATAATAAAGTTTTATGAACATTGATGTTATTTATTAAACATAAATGAGGATTAGTGATGTGGTTGAGAGGGGAAGCTTGCTCCCTATCCTAGTTGGGAATAATAGCTTGAATATTATGAATGGCTTCACTGGAATTAGTGACACCATAATTTATATCAGGATGATTCTTATTTTCTATTAACATGTAAATATCCATAGACGGTTGGGATGACTCGAATTGATGCATGAGGAAATCTTGATGCTTTACTTGGTCAATGGCTTCTTCCAAAGTTTGTGGTTAGAAATTTTAAACCTGATATTTTAACTTGGGATAAAGAGCATTGGTAAAAATATTTAAGATATTATCATCTACAATATTATGTTCACATTTTTTAGATAAGGTCTTCCACCATTTGATGAAAGCTTGTGTGGTTTCAATCTCAAATTACTTACAATTGATAAAATGGGCCAAGGTATTTTCAAGGAGATCACTAATTTGAAACTCTTAGACTAGAGCATTGACTAAATATTCCAAACTAGTGATGGAATGAGATTTGAGTTGGTTGTACCAATCTAGATCATCACCCATGAGAGATTTTTCTAATAGCTTATTAACAAAAAAAGCATTTAACTTGACCCAATTTTTGTATAAGTTTCCAAACATTTTTAAGTAGAGAGTAGGATTGGTTAACCCATTATCAGTAATGGTAGGGGTGATACCTCCTATATCAATGTTAGAAATTTGAGGTGTAAGAGGCTCATTTTCAAGGTTCTTGATTGTTTTGTTAAAAAAAGGAGGTTGAGGGATAAGATTACCATGTGAATCCTAAAGAGGAGGTGGGGGAACATTGTGGTTATGCATTCCCCATGGAGCCTATTGTGGGTTATTTTTAATATGGAGAAGATGATTTTGCATTTGCATCATTTGATTGGCATTATTATCTTGGAAATCATTCATTTGATTAAGAGTTTGTAATATAAGTTGATGGGTTTGAGTTGTATTATGGGAATTATTTAAAGCATTGGAATTGGTAATAGTGGCTTGGGTGCCACTATGGGTGTTAGTAATAGATGGAGAATAATTGTTGGTAAGTGAGGCACTAGTAGCATTATTTATTTATGTGTAAAAAGATATACTAGTATATGGATGAGAATAAGTGGCACCAGAGGTATGATTACCATGGGTATCAAATGATGCATTTGTGGAAGAACTAAGAAGAGCAGGTCTTGGAAGAGGCCCACTAGATGTAGAACTTACCATGTTAGTAGAAATACTAGGCATAGAGGTGGAGAAAATAAAATATGAATATGTCACGATATGAGAAGGGGTCAAAATAGAGGGAAGAGGTTAAGAAGCAAAGAATCTAGTGTCCCCAAATCTATGTGAGAATGTGTGAGAAGGTGAATGGGGATTTTTGATTTAACCACTTATCATGAGATGGTAAATAGTATAAGGATATTTTATTTGATGTTGAGGAAAATCATTGATGATTATGAGAATTTATGGGTTATAATATTATTCAGGTTGATCTTCAAGTGAGAAGAGAGGATTGTGAACTAAAGAGGAATGAGGAGGGATCCCATCATTTGTAGTGCAAGTGGCTATATGCACATTAATTTCATCTAACATAGGATACACAAGATACTTATGGGAGAACCTATTAAGGTTGGTAAAACTAATCATATATGTTAAAATTAACTCAATTTTGTCTTCAAATAGGAATTTCATGGTAAGGGAGAAAGATTAAGGAAGATGAATCTAATGCAAAAACAAAGAGATATGAAGAAAATAGAGTCAACTAGGTTGACTCTATTTTATAATCTAAGAGACTAAATAGATTATAAGGTTAACTAGGTTAACTTAATACTAAAATACAAGAGGAAAATAAGAGTACTATGTTGACCAAGTTGATGCTAGGAAACTATGCTAAAAATGTATAAGGTTGACCAAGTCAACTTAGTATTATAACTAAACTGATAGAAAAGAGTATAAGGTCGATGAGGTCAATGGTGTATTATAGACAAGGTAGGAAATTGAGATAAGAAGGATAAAAGGTCAAATATTTTTACTTATTACTATAACCTGACTAGTAGAAAAGATTACAAGGTCAACTAGCTTGACTTAGTCCTATAACCTGACTAACAAAAAAGAGTATAGGGTTGACTAGGTCGACTTAGTACTACAAACTAGGGAAAACTTAGTCTATAAGAGACTATGTTAAATAGAATGATAGTGTGCTAAATATAGGGAAATATTTTCAATGTAATTTAAAGAAGAAATGGAAGCACACACAAATAATTAGATCAATGAGAATGATCCAATTGGGGCACACATCACAAAACCTTACACCAACACTAGTCAATGCAAGATTTAGCAATACAACACACAATGATCATAAAGCAAATAATCAAATGAAAATTAAGTGATAACTAAGTGGTGTTAAATTATTATAAAGTTTTATTTTAAGTATTATAGAGAAGTGGGTGAAAATATGGAATTAGAAAGCAATCTATAGATGGTTTCAGGACATTGAGGCTAAAAAGGATCTATATTGGCAATGGTACTAGCTTGGTATTGGGGCCTACCCCCTCACTTCATAATCCCATAGTGATAAGGGTGTCAAGTTATTTTATAATATATACCATTAACCAAATGCTTATACTTGGCCAAAAAACCAAGTCAAATTCCCCTTTGGTGATGAAATTCAAGTAGGTAGGCCTTGGGAATGTTAGGATAAATTAAACCCAGATCTATCCCCAAATCACATACAAGAGAAACTATGAAATGAATTATTCAAACATTTTATAAATAAACATAAACATGTAAAGAATAGGAGATTCAATATTTCATGTGGTTCACCCAAGATAGGCTACATCCACCAAACTTATCTAGTATATTATTTCCTACAATACAAGGGAAAAACAAAATCCAGTAACAAACCCTATTATACCTCTTTACCTTTTTTGCCTCCTCTCTATGTAAAATATTTTTATCATCTACCACACTCATACATCTCATCTATATATCAATACATTTTAGGGTTAAAAAACTAAACATAACCTCTACCATTAGATTTGGAAAACTTCAATCAATGACCTAGATTGACTATGAAATTATAATTTAACAAGACAATTTTAATAAAAATTTCTCTAGGGCATGTGGCCCCTGGACCCCCTACTAGGGAAATCATCCCCCCCAAACCCCACAAGGGGGGTTCCCCCCTTATAACCCCCTATACCCTTAGGGATTTCAAATAATGGGATCCAAGCCTGGCTAAAATAACATCAAATTTTTAACCTCTGATATTGGAAGACAATCAAGCTCCACAACTAATAGGGAAGACAAATGTTAAATGTCTTTTGAATATTGTGTGATTTGGTAGTGTGTGAAAAAATATAAATATAATGTAATTAAATAACAATTTGAAAAAACACCTAATTAGACTATGTGAGCTACTTTATGCATGTAAATGGCTAAAAGTGAAAGTGTGAATTAATTACTAGCAAATAGTTGTTAATTCCCAAAATAAGAATGGTATAAATTTGGTTCAGATGACACTATATGAAAACATTATGGAATAGAGTTGACTAGGTTATTACTATTTTATATAAGTAATATTATTTAAGAATAAGGTTGACCAAGTTGACTTAGTCTTTTAGACAAAAGACAGGCTACATAACTATCTCAACTAGGTCAACTTAGTTTGTTGTAAGATTATAGTTTTGAAGACAAAAAACTTACATAAAAAAGAAATTTAATGGAGTACTAAATTGATAGAGAAATAAAGAGAGTAACCTTGGTGGTTAGAATATGATTAGGATTTCAATTTTTTTATTGAATTTCCTTGAATACTACTTTCAAATTCTACAAACTAAGCTAACCTATTCGACTTAGTTTGTTGATCTGGATGCTGATTGAGAGACTAAGTTAACCTGCTCAACATAATTTATTGCTCTAGATGCTGATTAAAAGACTAAGTAAACCTATTTGACTTAGTTTTTTTTAATTTAGATACTAACTGAGAGTCTAAGTTAAAGTATTTGATATAATTTGTTGATCTAGATGTTGACTAAAAGACCAAGCCGATCTTTTCAACTTAGTTTATTGATCTAGATGATAATTGAAAGACTAAGTCAACCTATTCAAATTAGTTTTTTGATATGAAACTAAAGAAGAGTACTATGTGGATCTCTCTAATCTAGTAACCTATATCTAATGAAGACTTGCATAAAAATAATATAGCCATTTTTATATGATCATGTGTTAAACCTATGCATAAAAGTTACAACTACACTAGTTGGGTTGACATAATATCAAAAATGTAGAAAAATAATAAAATAATAGAAATAAAAGCATGAAAGAAAAATTGTAAGGGTTAGATTCACATTTGGTTCACCAGAATGTATGCAATGATAAATATAGCATATCTACAAATCAATCCTAGATCGGAGAAGATAGAGCTTAATTACATTTATGATTGGGGATACATTAGATAATTAGAGTCATGACCAATATGGATCTACTAGACCTAGCCAAGGGATCTCTTACCATAATAATATCACTAGGTAGGGTTACAAAGCCTCTAGTCAAGCAAAACTATGCAATAAAACTAATTAGGTCCTATGTTTTCATATTCATTAAATTACTTACAAGTAAAGTAAAATCTAATATAGTGTTCACCAAATCTTGTGGTGCAAAGTGGGGTCTAATAAACACTAAAAGTAAACATGCATAAAAGACATATACTCATATAAATTTATATAGAATCTTAATGCATGGAAGAGAATTACAAATGCATATATATCTACTCTTACAAAGGAGGAACAAAGTTAGGAATGCGTACCTTTGAAGACAAGCCCATCGACCCTAAATCTCTCCCTTGACCAAGGTGTTTCACAAGAGGTTGTTTTGGTATGTAATGATTGGAAGGATAAATAATCTTTAGGATACATAACCTATCAATTCTTCTAAAATACTACTCCACAAGATAAGATCCATATCTCTACAGAAAGTATGAAAACCTAAGCTTGCTCCTCAAGTAGAATGGTGGATAAGAAAATGCACAATATATCCTACTTCTTCTCTTATTAATAAATGATAGATATGAATGTGTTTATATAGGTATATCTAACCTTTAACCCTTCCAAAAGTTTAGGCTAACAAGGTTGACCTAGTCGACCTAGTATTGTAATTGGAAAAAATTAACTAGGTTATGAATTATGTCAGCCATGGCGACCTAGTTCCTAGTAAGTTTTGTAAATAACAATACAATGTCAATGTGGCCAACTTAGTCATGTAAACTTCCAAAAGGGGGTTTAGGTTAGCGAAAGGGCTAATGAATATGGTAAAATACTAGAGGAAGGTACAAAATAAGAGGCAAAGATTAAGGGAATGGTTTTTAGGAGATAAGTGTGTAGATAGCAAGGGGAAAAAAGGGACAACAATCTTGCAAAGTACCAATGGTCCACCCACCCTTTTCTTGGTGCACCCCTCAAGCCATGCACTCGGAGAGATTAGACTAGACATGTTCCTACAAGATATAAAGCATCACTAATTGATAAAGATTGAAAATATTATGTGTATACAAAATTCATTAAAAGAAATAAAAAAAATTAAAAAGAGCTTTAGTAATATGCATAGTTGAGAATATAAATCATGAGATGGTGTTAAAAAATAATAAAATGTTTGGCATTTAATCAAAGTGAGTCACCAAAAGTAAATGTAGATTACTTTTAAAACATAGTCCCATGTATTTATATTATTAATTAAATTATTTTAGTTGCATGATTTTCTATTAGAATAAATTGATCCATTATAATCAAGGACATCTATAAATGAAGAAATAGACATAATCATAACTTAAAACCTAAAAAAATAAGTGCCTTTGTTTAAGAACATGATGATATAACTAAAGACCTTGATGGTCATCAATATGCTATGAAATTGATGGTGATGTACATAATAGTTATAACAAAGTAAACACCATCGATTACTAATTTTGGCTCCCAATAAGGTATTCAAAACTAATTAACACTTGAAAAACTTTATTTACTTTCTTATTTTAGTTATTTTGATTTTTATACATGTGATTTTAAATATATTCATATAAACTAGACTTGAAAGCTTAAATATTAAATTATTTAATTTTTATTCTTTTTGAATCTCAATATTAATATTTTATGTAGCTTCCAAAATATATATATATATATATATATATATATATATATATTCATTTATATGGGTTGATAATTTGGAAATGTAATTAATATATATATATATATATATATATATATATATATATTCCATCAAAATAAAAATTAAGCACTTTCAACCAAGAGGCATGACAAACCGTTTTATAATTGTTACATATGTGCAATTTCAAATTACCTTTTTGACTTCACCTAATATAAATAACAACATAGAAAAAATTATAGAAAAATTACTATAATATGTGAAAGTGGAGTGTCTCCTATTTTGTTGGGGTGTAGAGAATTGCTATAGAGAGATGAAATTTGTATTAAGAATTTAGATACTATTTTTTGTGGATTTTCAATTTTATTATATTACTAGAAACACTATTATAGTATATTATATCAAGAAAGGTGTTCATGGGGATAATTTAATTGTATCCATGAAGGTCACTCATGGTCAAAAAATTTATAAACATAAATGGTTTATGATTACATTGTTTACACAACTATATTTAATATGGAATGAAGAGGATGTGAGAAATTTTCTAAAGCAACCTAGCCTGTATGTATATTTTTGGGCTTGTACAAGTAATGATTAAGGTTTTATGACATTAAATGTTATTTGTCTACATAAAAATTTATGTTTAGAGACATTTGTTATTATATTTAACTAGATATTTACTATAATGGTGTTCCTTTCAATACTATTACATGCTTGATTGTGTTAGAACACAACTAGATACTAAGAGGGGGGTGAATTTGTAAAGTAACTAAAACTAGTCATTTAAGTAATTTTGATGAAAATTATAAGATATATGTAGAGATCATTTAAACACAAATACACATGAAATAACATTTATACATGGAAAACCCATATGGAAAAACCATGATGAGAATAGTTTCTAGAATCTACTATTCTAATCTAGCCTCACAGTTCAAAGTCTCACTTGACAAACCTCACTAGTTACGCTTTTAAGGACACCAATCCTAAGGAGACACCAATCCCATAATTCAAGAGATTCAACTCTAATGAATCAACCAATCCATAATATGAGAACTCACTCATTTTATCTAATGGTACCAACCAATCAAATTCTTATGGAGCTATAACTTTAGTTTATGATTAGATTCATACATGAATCCAAATCTCTATTCTTTTTATAGGCCTAATCTGCAACTGATCATAACCTGCACATTATCTTTATGCCTTTCTTCCTCTATGTTCTTCTCTATTCCTCTATGTCTAAATATGTCTTTATTCAACACACATTGGCTTCACCAACCTCTGTAAATGACTGTGTCTATATATTTCCCCTTTTTGACACTCCTCATTGATCACATCTCATCCTACCTGCACCTTTGCTTATGTCTTTATAGTCTTCAATTACAACACCCAGTTCTAATTACTCTAACCTACTTGATTTTTATTTAGACACAGATATTTTATACAATTGATATAGGGTTTTATTTCTTCTATATGTTTACACTTAGATTATAAACACATCATACTAATTCTAGAATTTAGTTGATTATTACTTGGACTGTATCTTTCATGCATCTTGATTATATGCATCATGCCATAATTTTAGGTATCTTTACTATCTATAGCATCTTTTAGACTCATTTTTTGATGCATAGGCTCTTTAATGTAGATTTGATTAGTTGTATCAATCAATCTCATTATCTATGTCAAGATATAGAGTATACACAAGTTTCTACATGCTCCTACAACTAACCATTTATCTAGACATGACTTTATATATTGGTCATTGATCTTGCATTTCACACCATGATATGATGGTCCATACTCAAATGATTCAAATTAAAAATGCATTTATTCAATCACCTTCTGATATGCTCATGATATCCATTAGATCTGTTTATGCTTCTGAACTTTAGCTTTGTCATCTTTAAAATGCACCCATAAATCTTCTTGATCTAAGCTTACATATGCCATTGGATCTCTAAATATGCATGTTATTTATCTCTATTTATATGTTAAATTTTGAGATCTTTATCCCATCTCATTGATTCCTATATCTTTGGATCGCTTTCACTCTATCAATCTTCTCAAACATGCTTGGTTTTTAACTCACCACTGTGTCAATAGACATCAATCACTTTGTTCCATATAAGTCCACTCACTCCATTATATCTCCTTTATATTATCACCCTCTCATCATCACATCTTATGATAGGCTTGATCATTAACTTTGATAGTGTTATGTTCATTGGGTCTCTATCTAGTAAACTTTTTGAATGTGACACTTGTCACTTGCATGCTCACTCATTGTTCATTTTAATAATTTAACTTCATCGTACTCTATTATATCTCCAATGTCTAATTAAGTGTTATTCATTGATCAATTAGGGACATAATATAAAGTCTAAGACTTAGGAAATAATAATTCCTTTGATCATTGCTTGAGCTAGTAATTACTAGGTCAAGGGGCCAACTTTATAATGATAATAAAGGCTTAAGTTATAACTTAAGCTACCAAGTCCCAACTGTATCCAATCACCATAAAAATATAAATTTCTTATTGATGTCATGACTTAAACCATTATGTTTTTACTGAGAAACACTATGTAGTTCAAGAGAAAAAATAAATCAATTTTGAGCTCATTCCTTCTCAATTGAACCTATGGATCATATCTCTAGAATAATCAAGAAAAAACCTACAACAAATATACCATCCATTTCTTTTATAAATGTCCATAGATGAGCTTTGTAAAAACATGACAATTTTTCATGGCCTTATGCATATTTTGTCTAAGTATGGAGACCATTCAATTTTATTGGAAGGCTAACTTTGCACCTACATAAATCTTATTGTACTTAGTCACATGACCTACAAATTGACACATTTTTTCCACTTTCATAAGATATTCAATCCATATATCTATTTGGTCCTGAAGCCTTCTTATGTGTAAGATGTGGCATTATAAAAGTGCCTACTTATCTTTATCTTGTAACTTTTTGATTTGACTATGTTGGAAAACACTATCAAAATGTCCTAGAGCCCAACTTTGATAAAGCATATCTACTAATCACCATATTCAGTTCTGAACATCAATGACATGCTCATAATTTCCATTTTGACATTAATGACATTCATATTTCCAACAATCTCCCCCTTTGTCATTGATGGAAATTTAAATGCTCTGATCTTCTACTATTTTATTCTTTTCTCTAGCATTACTTGCATTGGATTTTGATAAACATGAATTGAATTTATCCATACTAAATTTCTCCACCTTAGGCAATGGCACATTTTCCTAATACATAACTTGGACATTTGCTCTGCTACTTTTTTTTTACATTTGTACGTTTCCCTAACTTTTGTAGAGTGCATTTTTCTCTTTTCCTCTCATAGAGAGCTTTTGCACCTCTTCTCCCCCTTTGACATCAATGTAAAAGGAAATCTAGCTACCTATTTGTCCAAATATTTCTCCTCCTTTATTAGATAAAGGAGTTTGTCCAATAATCTTCAACATTCAACTCATTAACTATAATTTTTAGAAGTATACATACCTAATTTGACTTTTATCTCTTCTTCTAGTGATTAATTAAGCTTCCATGAGACTCCCCTTGGAATCATGCCCTATCACTAGTGATTTATTGATGTGGTGTAGGAGGCACCACTCCTAACATCTATCTTAGATATTCAAATTGTTCCTTGAGAAGAGGTTTGGTGAATATGTCTACAATTTGGTCCTTAGTTGGCACATATTCCATTATGACCTCTTAATTTGCAACCTTTTCTATTAATAGTGATACTTGACTGATATGTACTTGGTTATTGAATGCATCACTATATTATTTGATATATTTATAACACTTTAATTATCACAAAGAATAGATATAGGTGACTTATACTCAACCTTTATTTCTTTGAGTGTTTGCTTCGTCCATAGGAATCGAGTATAACTTTCCACTATTGCTACATACTTGAATTCTACTATAGATAGAGTAACTAACTCTTCCTTTTTGCTCAACCATGAAATAAGCCTATTTCCAAGAAAACTACACCACCACTATTGCTTCTTCTGTCATCTATACTTTCTACCCAATCAACATCTGTATATGCTATCAAAGAGAAATCTTAACTTATAGTGTACCATAGGCCATAGTTAATTGTGATCTTGATGTACCTTAAGATCCTTTTTACTCCATTAACACGTGACTCTTTAGGATAAACTTGAAATCTAGAAACCATGTATACTTCCTTCATGGTAAATGGTCTTGATGTAGTTAGGTATAACAAGCTACCTATCATTATTTGTACATGGTCTAAATTGCATCAAGTGACTCATCCTCTTTGTTTAACTTGTGTCCAATTATCATGGGAGTAATAACTAGTTTGTTATCTTTTATTCAAAATTTCTTGAGCACTCCTTTACATACTTAGTTTGGGATATGAATATCCCTGCATCAGATTGTGTTATTTGTAAACTAAATAAGAAAGAAAGTTATCTTAACATAGACATCTCAAATTCACTTTGCATTTATGTATTAAATTATTTACACATTTTTAAATTTCTACCACCAAAGATGATGTCATCTATATAAAAAACAATAATCAACATATGCTCACCTTTTAATTTGAAGTATAGATTATTATCTACACATCTTTTGTTGAGTCCTTGTTGTAGGTATTGGTCCAATCTTGAATACCATGCTCAAGGTGCCTATTTTAGACCATACAGTGCTTTGTTCAATCTACATACATATTCTTCTTATTTAGACAACTAAAAACCTTCAAGTTATTCTATGTAGACTTACTCTTCTAGATTCCCATTCAAGAAAGCTAACTTGACATCCATTTGGTAGAATTTAATTTTTTTTATAAATGGAGAATGCTAGAACATTCTTATAGATTCTAATCTAGTAACTGGAGAAAATGTTTTCTCAAAGTCTGTGCCTTTAACTTATGCATATCTCTTGTACACTAATCTTGATTTATTACTTATAATAGTTCCATCTTCATTTAGCTTGTTTCTATAGACCCATTTTGTACCTATCACATTATTGTTTGAGGGTCTTGGAACTAATTGCCAAGTTTCATTCTTTTCTATTTGGATCAGTTCTTCTTCCATGGATTTTATCTAATTATCATCCTTGTTGGCTTCAACATAGGTATTAGGCTCAATCTTAGACATGAAAGCAAAACTTACTTGCTCCTTGTTCATTGAAACTCTTCTCCTTGTCTAAACTCCTTTATTCTTATTACCAATTATCTTCTCTTTAGGATTTTCCTTTTGAAAAAATATTTGAGGTGTTTTTTCATTATTTTCCTAAACATCTTCACCATATGCTTCTTCTTCAAGATCTATCTCTTCATTATGGGTTTCCTTGTTAGGTTCAACATGTTTTATGCCTTCTTAAACCTTGAAATTTATGATCTCCACCATCTTGTGTAGCCTCTTATTGTAACATACATAGGCTTTGATTTGAATGGAATAACCAAGAAATAATCTTTCATCACATCTTGATTCAAAGATTCCTAGTTTGTCCTCCTTTATTCTAATGTAGCATTTACTTCTAAACACATTTAAGTACTTAAAAAAAGGAATGATTTTCATACCATAGCTCATAGTGAGTTTTATCACTATTTACCCTTAGTTTAACTCTATCCAAGATGTATATTACTTTTTATACTACTTCTATCCAATATCCATCTAGTAACTTAGCCTCTTTTAGCAATATTCTATCTATTTCCTTGATTGTTCTATCCTTTCTCTCAACAAATCCATTCTAATATGGAATCCTTGCTCTAGAGTAGTGTCTTTTGATCCCATGCTTCTCAAAATACTATATAAATTCATTTGAGGTGTATTTTCCACCTTTATCAAATCTTAACCATTTTATTTTTCTTTTAGACTCATTTTTAACCATGGCTCTAAAGTTATTGAATCTCTCAAAGGCTTGATATTTGTCTTTCAAAAAGGTTACCCATGTCATTATTTAGTAGTCATATATAAATAACATGAAGTGCCACTCTCCCTTAGATCCTTTTGTCTTGGTAAGACCAGAAATATCAGTATGAACTAATTATAGAGGCTTTGTCATTGCGTAATCCTTTGTTTGAAATCTAAACCTTGTCTGCTTGCCTGGTTGAAATTCCTTGTAAGTAGTATCTATAGGTTTAGTTATATTGTTCATGTGTATTCCACTCTTATTTGAGCTCAATTTGACTAGATTATCAAAGCTAATATGACCCATTATCCTATGCCATAAATAAATCTCATCAATATTTCCCATGAGGCAACTATTTCCATTTACTTCAATAAGATTGTAGATATTGCTTTCATTCCTTTTCCCTTATGTAACTATTCTTCTAGATCTCCTTAACTTGAAACCTTATGCATAAAATGTGACCTTGTATCCATTGTCACACATATGGCTGACACTTAACATGTTATGCTTTAATCCTTCAACATAAAGGACATCATGTGTAAGTAGTTTACCATCTATGTTCAAGGTTCCTTTACCTTCGATCTTTACTTTTGTGTTATCTCCCAAGTTTACAGATCCTTCCCTACATTCAATCATTTTGGTGAAATTGCTCTTGTCACTAATCATATGCTTTGAGCAACCACTATCTATCACCCATAAATTTTTCTCTTTAGCATGGAGTACAATTTTATAAATCATGGATTGATTTTTCACTTTCTACACTTCATTGGGTTTATTATTTGTCCTCTTCTTCTCTTTATCAGAGACTTGTGAACCTTTGTTCACACTAAGAAACATGACTTTTTTTTCATTATGTGATTTTTATTTTACAAAGCTAGTTATATAATGTTTAGCTATGTGACCAAAATTATTACAATTATAGCACATTACATTTGCATCTAACAAAGGAGCAAATGAGTTTATACTTACAAAATTTGTTATTCTTGTAGATAAAACTCTATCATATTAAACCTATGAGTAAATTACTTATAGATATAATAATAACATTAGAAAGATAAAGAATGCCTGGTCATAGAATTTTTTTGGTGTAGCATCAGGAGCTTTTCTTCATTTTAAATTCTTCAAGTCTCTTACTTTGGTGTATACATTTGCATCATCTCCCTTTGTATTTTTATTTTATTCAAGCTTTATTTTAGGTTTTACTTTCTTAATAATAGTTGTGTTTGAGTCTATCTTTGTGTCCTTACAAGCTTTCTCTTTCTTTGATTTTGATTCTCCTTTTATGTTTGAAGTTTTCATATAGGCTAGCAGATGTAATAGTTGAAGAAATTTTTCCCTTCTCATAACCTAGACTTGATCTCTCTTTTGAGGTCTTTTGAGATTTGATCAGTTCACAAAGAATGTCTTATCATCTTATCAACTTCATACTTTTATCTAGTTAACCTTTAGCTTTTTCAATCTCTTTTCTTAAAGCCACTATTTCTACCTCTATATTCATACATTCATCATATTTAGATTATAGTTCATGTTTGACTAAATATTATATTATATTAGCCTCTTCAACATGTGTATTTAGGATAATTACCATTTGATAAAATTTATCAAGACTTTTGGACACCTTTTCAATTTTTGTTTTTCTAAACTTCTTCTATCTTGAGTTCTCTTTTCTCAGTTTGTCAATCTCATCTAGAGCATAAATGAGCTCACATTCTAGATCCACTTCTACTTATTCTTCATCTGAGTCTTCTTATTCTTAATCCAAAGAAGTTGGTTCCATTTTCATGAATAGGACTTCCTTTTCCTCAACCACAAAAATCACATTCATGATCATTATTAGAACTATCACTATCATCCATTGAATCATTGTCTTCTTTTATGTATAGACCTTTCCTGTTTTTAAATAAGTTATTCTTGGGATAGTAGGGTTTTACCTTTTTATACTTTTTAATTTCTCATAGTTATACTTTTCATTATGAGGTAAGTTATCAACAAAATTTACTACTTTACCATAGTTAAAGCATTTGAACTGTAACTTACCTCTATACTTTCTAGATCTTCTATTTATTCTTCTAAAAAAGTTAGCTTCTTCTTCATTATTCTCTTTAGATTTAGATGAGGATGCTTCTATTTTTTCTTTCTTGGAAACTTTGAATGCATATTCTCTCTTAAAGGTTTATGGATCTCCCATTCTCACCTCATAGGCTGTGAAGGTCCCATGTAACTCATCAACAATGAGTTTATCTAGATCTCTTCATTCTTATATTAAAGATATTTTAGAATCATATCTTGATGGGAAAGATCTTAAGATATTATTAACAATGATTGAATTTTTATTTCTTCTCCAAGGCCTCTAATTACATTGAATATTTTATCTACCTTGAGGAAATAATCTACAATCTTCTCTTCTTCATTCATCTTAAGGCTCTCAAACTTTCCTTTATAATTTTGTAACTTGGCCTATTTTACCTTGTCATCTCTTTCATAGATGATCTTCAGTTTGTTCTAGATATCTTAAGCATTTTGACACTACATCACTTTGATAAACTCTGAGTTTGACAATCCATAAATAATAACATTCTTTGCCTTAGAATTTATCTCATATGCCTTCTTGGCAGCTTGATCAGTAGGAGCTATAGTAGCAGTTGTATATTCATTTACTATAGACATCCATACATCAAACACTAATGAGGATAAGTATGCTTCAATTATTATGATCTAGAATGCATAGTTATATCCATCAAAGAAAGGTGATTTATTTGATGAAGATCCTTCTTGTGTAGCCATACTATTCTCCTTCTAAGATATACCTACACTAATTAATCTTCTATTAAGAATCTATCTCTAATACCAATTGTTGGAATATAAATAGATACTAGGAGGGGGTGAATAAATATAGTACCTAAAACTAGTCATTTAAGTACTTTTGATGCAGATTAGAAGATATATGTAGAGATCATATAAACACAAGTACACATGACACAAGATTTATACATGGAAAACCCATAGGGAAAAACCATGGTGAGAATAGTTGCTATAATATAATCTTCTAATCCAGCCTCACAGTTCAAAGTCTCACTTGATGAACCTCAGTTACACTTTTAAAGACACCAATCCTAAAGAGACACCAATCCCCTAATTCAAAAGATTTAACTCTAAGGAATCACCCACTCCCTAAATTAAGCACCCACTCAATCTATCTGATGGCACCAACTAATTAGATTCCTATGGAGCTATAACTTTAGTTTATGAATAGATTCATACATGAATCTAAATATATATCCTTGTTATAGTTCTAATTTATAACTGATCATATTGTACACATTCTCTTTGTGCCTTTCTACCTCTATGATCCTCTTTATTCCTTTATCTCTGAATATGTCTTTATTTGACACACTACTTTGGCTTCTCCAACCTCTCTATATGATTGTGTCTATATATTTCCCCTTTTTGACATTCTTCATCAACTGTAGCTCATCTTACCTATACTTTTTCTTGTGTCTTAATAATATTCAATTATGACACTTGGTTATAATTGATCCAACCTACTTTATTTTTATTTTGACCTAAATATTTTATACAATTGATCTAGGGTTATATTTCTTCTATGTGTTCATAATTAGATTATAAACACATCATACTAATTATAAACTTTAGTTCATTATTACTTAGACTGTAAGTTTCTCATGTCTTGATTCCATGCATCACACTATAATTGTTGGTATATTTACTATTTATAGTATCTATTAGACTCAAATTTTCATGTATAGGATATTTAATGTATATTTGATCAGTTAGATTTATCAATCTTATTATCTATGTCAAGATATAAAGCTTGTATGCAAGTTTTTACATGTTCCTAGAACTACAATTTGTCTAAACATGAATTTAAATATCAATAATTGATCTTGAATTTATCACCATGATCTGTTGATCCATACTCAAATGAATTACCTTTAAAATGCATCCATTTGATCACCTTTTGATAGGATCATGATATCCATTAGATATTTATATGCTTCTGACTTTAGCTTTATCATCTTTAAAATGTGCCCATCGATCTTCCTGATATGAGCTTCCACATGCCATTATATTTCCAAATATGCACATTATTTATCTCTATCAAGATGTTAAACATCAATCTCTTTATCCCATTTTGTTGCTTTCTATATCTTTAGATCACTTTCACTCTATTGATCTTCTCAAACATGCTTAGTTTTTAGCTCACCACTATGTTGATAAACATCAATCATGATGTTCTATATAAGTCCACTTGCTCCATTGGATCTACTTTATATGATCACCCATTCATCATTAGATCTTCTAATAGGCTCGATCATTAACTCTGATAGTCTTATGCTTTTTAGGTCTCTATCTAGTAGATTCTATGAATGTGACACTTATCACTTATGTGATCACTCAGAGCTCCTTTTGTCAATTTGACTTCATCATGCTCCATTAGATCTCTAATGTTTGATTGAGTGATATATGTTGATAAAGTAGGGACATAATATAAAGTCTAATACTTAGGAAATATTAAGTCCTTTGATCATTTCTCGAGCTTGTAATTACTAGGTTGAGGGGTCAATTACATAATGATAACAAAGGCTTAAGTTATAACTTAAGTTACTATGTCTTAGCTATATATAGTCACCCAAAAAATAGAAAGTGCCTATTAATGCCATTATTTAAACCCTTAGGGTTTTACTAAGAAACCCTATCTAGTTTGAGATCAAAAATAAATCAATTTTGATTTCATTCCTTCTCAATTAAACCCATGGATCATATTTATAGAATGCTAATGAAAAAACCTATAATAGATCTACCATTTATTTCTTTTGCAAATTTCCATAGATGAGCTTTGTAAAATCATGACAAATTTGCATGACCTTGTGCAAATTTTATCTAAGTATGGAGACCATTCATTTTGCCTAGAAAGCTAACTTTGCACTTACATAACTCTTATTGCACTTAGTTGAATGACCTAAAAATTAAAACATTTGTTTCTCTTTCATAAGAGATTAAATCCATATATCCATTTGGTCTTGAATCCTTCTTATGTGCAAGATATGGAATTATAAAAGTGCCTACTTATCTTTATCTTGTAACATATAGATTTGACTGTGTTAGAAAACACTATCAAAATGTCTTAGAGCCCAACTTTGATAAATCATATCTGCTGGTCACCATATTCAGTCATGAACATCAACTACACGCTCATAATGTCCCTTTTGACATCAATAAAAATCATATTTCCAATAGAATATATGTGTGATACACTCATTTTATTTTGAACACTATTACTTTCCAATTTTTTTTTGTTTTTTTTTTTTTTAACTTTGAAAAAATATAATCATGTCATTGCATGTTCAATTATATATTGTTATAATGGTGTTCTCTTTCAAATACTATTACTTGCTTGATAAGATCTTTGTTTCACATAGGTTGTTTTGAATATTATTATTTTCCTAATAAAAAAATATTTTGAATGAAATAAAATCATGAAATTTTAAGTGGATAAAATTCAATTTTTACTTGACTTATTCAATTTTTATCTTTATATAATTTTTTGTATTTAGGATTTTGGTTTTGTTTTGATTTTGAAATAAAATTTATATTTAGATATTACATCTTACTAAAATATTAAAAAAAAAATCTTTCTCTTATAATTTTTTTATCTCATTCTAGTTGGAAGAAAATTATTGGTGTTGGGAGTCTAAGGATTATTGTTTGGAGTTTCAAGGATTTAAAAAATTAGATTGCCAAGTAGGAACCTAATTTTTTAGATTCATGTTATAAATAGTTTTTTTTGTGTATTTATTCTCTATTTACTAATCATTGAAAAACCACTTTTATATATTGGGTTATGGTTTACTATTTGAACTCAAGAGTGATTAATTATTTCATTTGTTAGTTGGATTGACTACAAAATGTCAACTTTTTTTACTTGGGGTATATCTCATGTGAAATAGGTGATAATTTTTTAGATAAAAAAAGGAAATATTTTATAGTATACATTAAAATCATAAAATGAGTTTTAAATAAATACAAACATGTATGTAGAACAAAAAATGTATTATTCATATATGAGAAAACATGCTTTGATTACAATAAAAAAGATTCCCTTTACTTGAGGAAATAAGAAGAAGACCAAATAACTCAAACCTATTAGAATATCATAATGAATACTATGATATTTCCTCCCACTATTAGGGCTCACTTAAACCTAATTGGTCAAGCTAAGGAATAAAATATAACTCAAATGCATGTTAATGATCTAGGGTAAATATGATTTGTAGGAAAGGGACTGACTGGGGGTAGGTCATAAGGGTTGTGAAGGATGGGTACCCTAAGGTAGCCATTTAATTTTCATGTGATAAGCCATGTTTGGTTGGTGTGAAGTCTAAGGCCTATAATATTTCCTTTGGGTATATGACTCTCCTTTCTACCATTGATGAAGAAACTTCATGTGGGGTGAGTCTAACTTGTGATACAAATATTATTACCAAAAAAAATTTGTTCAAAGTGATTTCTTAGGTGGATAAGACTGTGAAACCTATGATCATGCATTTATACATTTACAAGGATACTCTAGTAGTGTCTTTTATGGATTTAGCTCTTGAGGATGTCCTTCAAAATGACAATTGGTTCACAACTAGGGGTTTAGTGTGTAGATTTTAAATTTTTTGGCCAAACCTCCCTACTCTTATTCAATGGATCTTTAATTCATGGTGGTTATTAATGGAAGATAGATTTTAACTCTATCCTTTTTCCAAAGGTTTTTTATTATGGTTTTTGATAGTATTATAGATCATAACAAGGTTATTAAGGCCAAACCTTGGTGTTGGGGTCAACACATCCTACTTTGAAAGCCTTGGTTTCTTAAGTTCAACCCTCTTATCAAAAAATTTAGCATTAGGTCCATTTGGGTTCTCTTCCATATCTTCACCTTTAGTTTTGGGTTGAATCCTATGTGTCGACCATTAGTGAAATCTTGGGTATAATGTAAGACATTGATGATTCTAATTCTAACTTTTACGACACCACCTTTTCTAAGAATTTTATTTATTTGGATATTTTTTAAGCCCTTCCAACATCTATGGAATTAAGGGTTAAAGGTCAGTGTTGGACTCAAACCCTTAATTTTGAGGGGATCTTATTTATTTGTTGGAGATGCTTCAAAATTGGATATTTGGTTGATTCTTGCCTTACCTCCAAGTGTAGAGTGGACTCTTATTGGTGGAAGGTATAAAATGTTAAACATATCATAGTTTTTATAGATAGCACTCATGTTAATCTCCTAAGAGAAGTTATAGGGATTAATTTGGAAATGAAATTTAATGATAGAATACCTCAAACTTCATCTCCCTCTTAGGAGTAATTAGTCGAGGATGTTGAGAGAGCTATAAATTATCATGTTGATTAAGTTAGTGGGATCACTATATCTTTAGGTTCACTAGTTGATATATGAACACCTTTTGGTTTTGATTCAAGGAATTTGGGTAAATAAGAAGAATGGACTATACTAAGGAGTAATAAAAAAGAGTGCTTCATCCATGATCCTTCCTTCTTGTTCTTCCTTTTATGGGTTTGGTTTTTAACCAAGTTTTGGAAACATTGTTCCCTCATGGATTTTTATCTAAGGCAAACAAGGATTTTTTTGGTTCAATTTTATTGTGAGGGACCCTTTAAACCTAAATTGTCTATCAAAAAAAGATTCCCTTTGTTTTGGATTACTTTAGGTTATAAATTTGATGGCACACTCATTCTGATAGAAAATATTCACAAAATTATGCATGTAGTTAGATCATGTGGGGTTGTAAACAAACATGTGTCATTTTTTGAAAACATATACAAAAAATATTAGTGATTTTGATTTATTTTCTTAATTTTAAATCAAGTTATAATAACAAAATGAATTTGACTGAATTATGTTACATTGTTTTAGATTATATCTACTAATTTATATTTTGTTTTACTTGTTATAGTAACCTACATAAGTAAGTGATTTTGTATAGATTTTATATTTAAATATAAATTATTATCTTTTTATGTTATAACTAATTATTTTTATTATTTTTCTTTAAAAAAATTATAGTAACTTATTGTTTTGTAATTTCTTGAGTCGCATATTGATTTGTATTTTATATTAAACAAAATATATAAACAAGTTATTTTATTTGATTTTAATTTTAATTTTAATTACATTAATCTTATATACTTAAAATAATTAATTTAATCATTATTTGATAGTTTATGGAGTAGGTCTTAATGGATTTAAATTTAAAATAATTTATTTTTGTAGATTACAAAGTGCATTGATCAACTTTGATTTTTTTCAACTTGAATGATGTTTCAATTCATATTATTCATAAATAATAGGTTATTTTAAATAGGATAGACATAGCAAGATATATTGAGCTAAACAAAAATTACTATTTCCTTTGACCAAACTTAAGATATTTCTTGCACATATATTTATTTATGTTTAAAATTGATATATGGACATCAGTAAATTCTAAAAAAGTAGATTACTTAATGATCTCATTTATTAAACAAACATATTAAAATAAAATAAATTTTAATTTATATATACATTATAATAATGTGAATCGGTTCATAAAGATGATTATATTTTTTTAGAAACCTTGTAATATTTTTCAAATGACTAGATTAGTTTAGAAATGCAATAGGGGTCTATACAATGAATTCAATATTGTTCTAATTAATTAGTCTTAAAATAAAAATATTCATAAATATAAGGGTAATTATAACATTGAAATCACATTTAATTATTATTTCTAGGAATAATACAATTATTTGTTGCATGAATTATGGTCAATGTTGTTACATGTATAAGATGTCATAAATGTAAGGAAAATAATAAATATATTGCATTAAGTGTTTAGTAAATAAATTATTTATGATTTTTATATTTAAGGTATGGAAAAATTAATATATCCACTATTTATTGTAAACTATTTTAAATTAATTATATATTTCATTGATTATACATATGATAATTTTGATGTTTAAATCATTACATGAATTTATCTGTCATGAATTATTTGCACTAAATATTATAAAGATACATGTGTGAAAATTTCAAACCTTGAAATGTTACATGGATGTTTTTAATATTTTTCTATCACTTATATTTTTCATAATTTTTCCACAATAAATATTACATGGATATTTGTATTGTTTTTATTACACTTAAAAGTAAATGTAATAAAAAATTTAAATTGTGAAGAATGTTACATGGATGATTTCACGTAGACATAAAGAAATAATATAAATATCTTATAATTTCTCATGGTTAATTTTAAATAAATTACATTAAATTTTTCTATTAAATTACACATGATTAGTAAAAAAACATTAAATTGATTCAACTCAACAAATTATTTTTCAATAATTTCATAAAAATGAACTATTAATTATTGTCATGCTTTGTGGGATAAATATTGAATTGATTCAACAAAACTAAATTCAATAATATAGTTGCTAACACTGAATTCCAATAACCTTCAAATTGAATCCAAAAAATATGATATCTAATTCCAAAAAAAAAAAAAAATCTGAAATATATGATATGTAATATAAAAAATACTAAAGTGTAATTTGATAATAGCAATATATAATTTCAATATTTGATCTTATAAAAACTAGTACAATTAATTTCAGGTTTTAATCTCAACTAGAATATGTCTAAATTTAATGAAATTATGGTTGATTTAATATACCAATTAACTACCAATTATTATAAAACAACTTTCTTTTGAAAATAAAGCATTTATAACCCTTTTTTAGTATAGTTATATTAGTTTTCTTGTCAATTTAGATATATTTTCAAAAATGAGTTTTTTGGGTTCTTTATGTTTTTTCAATATAAAATATTTTGTTCTAGATTAGATTCTATTATAAGTTCATATGTTTTGAAGTGAAGAAATATATTAGTTATCTTGGGTGGTTCAATTAAAAAATTTAAATTTAAATTTTTTTTTTTAAAAAAAAAACAACAATAGCTAGTATGTTTTTTGAAATCATGGGTAGCATTTTCAGTTTTATGATTGCGTAGATAATATAATATTTGTTATTTTGGGACTATGAGGAATGATTTCAGTTTTCTTGGTAAGAAATAAATTTGTTTAATTTTGAGAAGCTTTTAGTTTTTTTTAGTACCATCTTTATTTAAAATCAAAGAGACATGTTTGTATTCATTTTGAATAAAATACATTGGAATGTAATTAGTTTGATGCTAAGACTAAAATTTTGATCAAAATCAATGGTTTTATTTTCAAAATTTTAAGGTCACATTCAATAATTATGATTTGTTAAGTTCATAAAATAAATGATATCATATTTTACACAACCAATGCTTTTGGGGTAGAGAACAAATCAATCTTGTTTATGATAATTTATTTGATACAAAATTTAAGATTTTAATGTAATGAAAAGATATTTTATTTTTCTATCACAATGGAAATTTTGAGTGTAATACTTCAACATATATGTACAATGAAATGATTTTGAGGACTGAATGCTAATTTTTTTTGTTATTTTAAAAACTCTTCATTATTCAAAACTATAATTTTATATAAAACAAAATGAAATATTTTCATTTTGGGTCATATATACATAATATATCTTTAAATTAAATGATGTTTCCATATTGGTGATTTTAATTACATGATAGAATGTCTTGGTTAGTTATATAATACTATTATTATGGATTATTATGAAAGAAACAACAAAATTGAAGGTAATTTTAATCCTTGAACACTAAATATAAGTAGAAATGTGTCATTATTTCCATTTAGGCACATAAAGAGTTTCATGTTTAGTGAAAAATGTAGAGAGATGAGGTTGTTATTGAATTTTCAATGTTTTTCCAATATTAGATCAATGACATCATTCAAAATAAAATTGAAGTTGGTTTATTTCATATTATATAACTTCATGAAATTTACATTTTGATATTTTCAATAACAAGACTGGGTTTTATCAAAGTTTTCCAAAAAAAAAAAAAAAAATTGATAGTGGTAATAAGGATTTTTTGTTATGAGTTTCATATGGAAATATAATTTTAAACCTAGTTTTTTCCAAAATGATGTTTTATATTGAGTGAAATAATTATTTGGTTGACTTATGTTTTATTTTTTGGATGAATAGAGAGGGTTTTGCATATCATATTTCATGGCATTTTGTTTGATCATTCATTGAAGAAATTTTGGAATTATTATAAGTTAATAGTGCCCTGTAAGTTTTATTATTATTTTATTTAAATAAAAAAATTAAGTTATATTTTGGGTTCATTCATTTATAATATAAATAATGTGTGGGAAAGAGATGGATATAAAATGGCACCACTTGCATATGGTGCTTAATGAGGTATACCCTTTAGGGATAAATGGTTAATAACATGTTTAAGAAAATAATTACCCACAATATCCATGTTTCTTTACCTTTTGATCCGAATTAACCTATGTTATTTAATTTTTAATGAAATTTAACCTAAAATGATTTGATACATCTTGTAACGCATGGTTGGTGATCCCATAAAATAAACTATTGGTGACCTTGTCATTTTAGACATGGTTCACCAATTTTTTTGGTCCAATTCCTCCTAATTATAATCAAAATATTGTACATTCTAATACACTACCCTTAAAAAATCAATGATGCATTTGGAAGCCAATAATGTTATTGTTCTACCTAATACTATTACTTCCACTAGCTATAAATGTGATAGTATCACTTTAACCCCACTTGGGTAACACATGTACTAAGGAATATCACATTGAGATTTATGTTACTTATATTGAATATACTAGGTATGATGTTGATAGAGGAATCTTTTTAATTGAATTGATTTCATAAGTTGAGGTAAATGATCATTAGGTGTGTTTAGTTATTTAGAGTCTATTATTTGGCTCTTTACTTTTTAATTTCACATACTTTCATATTTAATTATTATTTTTGATACTTTATTTTAAAAATTGATCTAATTCATGACTTTTGAAAATTTGAGAGTACTTGGTGATAGTATAATTTGTTGTTTATAATACTCGTTAATATTAATAATTTATATTTTGGTACTCTTTTATTTCATTTTCAAAATCCAAATATTTTATTTTTAATTTATATAAAATAATAAAGTATATTATTCAAGTAAATTTGATTACAGTGTTTATACATATTGAAAAATGGAAGTTTAGATGAAGTATAATGAAATTCGACTTAAAAACTAATTTGGAAAATAGAATTTGAAAAAAATACATTTATCATGGATTTTCAACATGCAACACATTTAATTTATTAGATTTAAAATATTATGTAATTTTAATTCATGATAATTATGTTTAGTGATTAATTAAATATTAAGTAATGTGTACCCATTATAATATTTAAGTTATCAGTCTCATTACAAATATTTTACTTGATTATTTTTTAAGTTCACTTATAAAGTGAATTATTATTATAAAGCTTGAATGTTATAAAATTTAATTAACTTAAAGTTACAAATGACTCTATTTAAGTTAAATTTATTTAACCAAATATCAGATACAACTTAAAGTGTATCTAATATTTTCTTAAGGATTTAAGAATACTTGAAGGAAGATGTTTTGGGAGGAAGTCATACAGGTGAATGAGTTCTCATAAAAGTTTCATATTGTAATTATAGTCTATGAAAAATATTTGGGATCAGGGTGTGATTACAATAAGAATGAAGAATGTATTATTTAAAGGTGGTGTTCCTTAATGCAATTAGGTATTTCTAGTTTTATTAATTATTTATAAACTAATTATCTAAAAAGGATCAAGTTGTAATACTTATGATGGATTTATAAAATTTACTAGTCATATACACTAAAATATTTTTATATTTTTCTTAAAAACAATGAAAATTCCATAAATATTCATTGTATGCAAGATTATCTTCAATGAATCTCACATTCTTTCAATCTATTTCTCATCTTAGTGTTAATAGTGATCAATTATGAATTGAATATTTGACTATTGAGGTTAAATATATTCATTTTTATGTACATATGAGTCGAGTCTCAAACATTATGTATAATTTATTTTTCTATTTTTCATTAGTATTAATTTATTTCTTTTCTTTTCATATTTATACAATCTTTTATTTATTTATTTACTTATTTATATTGTGTTATAGTAGCATATTATCTTTCCCTCCTTTTTTATTTTAGTTATGTATTTTCATGCACATCCAATTTTTATTTTGTACTATAATTATTATATATCCTTAAAGTGTTGTTTTATATTTATTTTATGTTTATTGTTTGCTTGTTTTAGTTTATTCCTTTTTCATGATTTCTTTAATTGGTCAAGAATTGAAAGAAAGAATAATGATGCAAAGTGATAAATACAAATAAGCTTTGATTAAAGAATATAAATATTGATAATAATATATTTTAATCCTACAAGAGTTTTCCTCTTCCATAGGTTTACTCTATCAAATAGGGTTAATTATATATTTTTGAATAATTGATTAAATCGATGAAATATTGATATTGGAACATATTATGATTGATTTAATTTAATTTTCTTAGATAATTAATTTATTTCCCAAACCTTGTTATGTTATAACTTATCTTCAAAAACTCTAAATTAATATAGACTATACCCTTATTCACACCTAAATACTAGCCTTCTAGTTGAGTAGGTCTTTACAATTAAACTAGTCTAATTCCATTTTAACTTGTGAAATAAGCAAAAGGTTTGATTCATTTAATGTTAAAAAAATTCAAAAAAATTTCAACTCTATTGGGATTATTTTTTGTTAAATCATTTATATTCATATAGTCATTAATCTCTTTTATTCATTTTTTTGTATTACCATTAATGGACCTCCACTAGTTATTCAACCTGATATTTACCTAGCAAACCAACAAGGTAATCTTGCATTAGACTTAATTTTAATTGGTATAACCATCATTAAAATATTCAATGTAATCTTAGCTTCATCAAATCTGAATAATACACAACCTTCAAAATAGAAATACTTTCTTTATTTACATGGCAAACACAAGATGATATAGTTAAGGGAAACTTATGTCTAAGATGAGAGAAAGAAAAAAATTTAGTTATCAATCCCCAAAAAAATTAGATTTATATATAATAAACCTCCAAAATCTTATTGGTTAATATTTCAATATGGAAGCACAATGTGTTAGGCGTGCTAAGTTAGAGATATAATTCCTAGTATACACTTATATAGGGAATACAATAAAGTTACTAATAATGAGGCTATTTCAGATTTTAAATAAGAGATAATGCCATTTATATATGTAAAGGCATTAAAAAACCCATTCTTTGAAATGATTTAATATTCTCAAGGTTTATGGAGATCCGTTTGAATCATGGGAAGGTCATATGGTTATATTTAAACTCATATGTGTTACTTCAGAAATCACTAACAAAAATATTTCCCTTAAAATATTTTCCCAAACTTTGAAAGGAAATAAATATGAAGCTCTCACTAAATTCCACATTCTAAAGCTATAATAGAATGGGAAAATATATAAGACTTGATTGAACTACAGTTTGGTAAGTTTAAAGATGATGTAAATTTGGTAAAAATTAGTCTACTCATACGTGCTTATACTTATCTATATATCATGATATATAATTATTTATACTTATTTAGTTCATGTTTATACTTATTTAGTTCACATTTATAATTTTTATATTTCTATTTTAAAGTGGAGTTTGTCATGATATACACTAACAAAAAAATGACATTACAGATAAATTGATGTAATTTTGGTGAGTTTGCACTTGCAATCATAATTTAGACTATATAAAACATGATTTAGGGTTCGACAAGGCCTAGATTCATTACAAAATGAATGAACAAGTTAGTTATTTTAATGGTGGAGGAAATTATGATCAGTTTGAACCCCTTGAACATAATTACTTGTATAGGAGTTATTTGAGGCTAAATTAGCTTAGATTGAGTGAATTGGTGCAATCAGTGATATAATTTGAGTTAAATTCAGTCTTACGGACCTAATTTTGAATATAAAGGATTTAATTTGGGCCCATTGAACCCAATGTCATAACTAAATAATCTAAATAGTCCAATGGTTGAATCTAAAGGTAATTAAAGACTAGTTGAACCCCTTAAACTTAATTACATGACTATAAAATGTGATTCAAGTCTTGATGGACTCCAATTTTTTTAGAGAATGAATTAAAGAATCACTTAATTCAATGACATATACAAGTTTGACATGTATAGGATGTGGTTTTGCCCTCAATAAACTTGAATGTCATCATATAATGAATGAAATAATTGATTGGTTTAATTTTGGATGAGATTAGGGTATATGAGGCCCTTGAACCTAATTTAGACCATAAAACATGATTTAAGGTTAAAATGGCTTTGATTTCATCATAGATTAAGCTAATTACTCAAATGGTGCAATCTATGACATGATTTTTAAAAATTTGAGTGACATGACCTATTTTCAATTGTATATGATTTGATTTTGAGTGAAATTAACCATAATGTCATCATATAATGAGCCAAATAGTTGATTCATTCAATCAAAGAGGATTTTGAGGCCAATTTTATTCCTTTTAATCTAATTGCAAGAGCATGATTTGATTTGGAGCCAAATTATCTCTAATTCTATCTTGAATTAATCTAATTAGTCAATTTGTGGAATTAGAGACATAATTTGGTTAAATTTTAGTTTGGTGTACCTAATTTATGGCTCAATCAACCCTAATTTTTTCATAAATGTAAACGTGAAGGCATTTGGGGCCAACTTGAACCTATTGAAACTAATTAAAAGTCTAGGATGTGATTCAAGGGGCTAAATTAGATCATATTTCCTAACATGTTGATCATAAACCCTAAACCTAAATTTTATATAAAATCTAATTTTATCATAAATACAAACCTTAATTTTATCAAAAATTCATTTACATGAAGGTAATTAGGGCCAATGTGAACCTGTTAAACCTAACTATGAGTCTAGGATGTGATTTAGGGCCAAAATAGCAAATATTTATTACATATTTAAATGATTAGTCAATTATTACCACCCTAAACCATAATTTTATCAAAAATGTAGACATAAAGGTAATTGAGGCCTATCTAAACCCATTTAACCTAACTATGAGTCTAGGATGTGATTTGGGCTAAATTAGCCCATATTTCTCAACATATTGAGCTAATTAGTTGATTATTAGAATTAATGATGCAATTTAGATGAAATTTAACCTTTTGAACGTAATTTTACTATAAAATATGTAACTTAGGGGTCAATCAACCCTAATATCATAAAAAAATAAATCAAATAATCCACCAATTCAATCATTAAGGAAATTAGGGCTAATTTGAGACCCTTAATCATAACTACAAGATCAAGGCATGGTTTAGGGCTAAATTAGTTTCAATTATATCAAGAATTTATCTAATTAGTTAATTGATATAATTAGGGACATGATTTGTGCAAAATTGATCTTGGTGAACCTAATTTACGGGTTAATTGATGGTATATGATGCAACGTATGGCTTAATCAACCCTAATTTTATTAAAATACAAACATAAAGTTAATTGGGGTCAATCTAAAAACATTAAACCTAAATACAAGTCTATGATGTGATTTAAGGGGTTAAATTAGCTCATGTTTCCTAACATATTTACCAAATTAGTCTATTATTATAATGATTGATGCAAGTTGGATGAAATTTAACCTTGTGAGCCAAATTTTGACTATATAGAAGTAATATGGGGGCCAATTGACCCTAATATCATAATAAAATAAAGTATAAAGTCCATCAATTTAATCAATAAGGAAATTAGGGCCAATTCGAGCCCATTTAGCCTAACTAGACAAGAACAAGATGTGATTGGGGTTAAATTAGTCATGAAATGATCAAATTACTCTATTGGTATAATTAAAGACATGATTTGGGCCTAAATTAGTCATGAATTAATCTAACTAGTCAATTGTTGAAATTAAAAATGTGAATGGGGCTAGATTGAGCCCCATGAACCTAAATTATGGCTCTATTAATTGTATAGCATATGACATATGGGTAAATCAACCTTAGAATTATATCATAAATGCAAATATAGAGGTAACTATATAGGATTTCTTGACATAATATTATTTCATAGTTTGGATTGCATCATATACTAATATAACATAGGCTTACATCACATAATATAATCATATATCATAATAATATGATATTTGATCACATAGACATAATATACATAATTCATACACTTTATAACATATACACATTATTATCTCAATAGACAATAAGTATTTGTCTAACATTTATTTTTAGGGCATTTCAATAATTTTGACTCCAAATACATTCTATACATCATTCTACATTTTCCATGGTGAAGATAAGAGGAATCAAATAGACAATAAGTATTTGTCTAACATTTATTTTTAGGGTATTTCAATAATTTTGACTCCAAATACATTCTATACATCATTCTACATTTTCCATGGTGAAGATAAGAGGAATCAAATTGTTATTTGGGTTCCCCACCATCAAAATGAACCAAATTATTCTTTGTCTAGTCATGATTGATAGAGATCATTCAAATAAAAGTAATACATTAAATAAAAAACACAATAGCAATTAGAATATTTAAGAGAAAAATAAAAGTTATGAATGCAAACATTTCACTAGATACAAGGTACAAACACTATCTTTAATGAGTCATATGTCATAGATAATGATGAAATTATCAATAATGACTTAAATAATTATGATGACTATTTACCTATAAGTCTAAATTATGTTTCAAGTCTACTTTCAAGGTATAAAGTTTCTAATTTTGTTGATGATGAATATATGCATGATGATTTACCCCCTATCAATGAAGACGATTTCATAGAAACACATAATGATGAAAATAAAAATTAAGAAAATTCCATCCCAAAATTAAATAATGAAATTAACAAAGAAGAAACTAGTAATGAACATAATAATTTTTAAACTCCCTCTCAAAAAATTCCACCATCAATAATACCGTAAGGATTGTTCATAGAAAAGGAAAGTACTTAATTGAAGTTGATGAAAACATTTTGAAACTAATGCATAAAAAAATGCCTAACCATCATCAAAAAATACTATCTAAACAATTTTTTGATTATCTATAAAATAAAATATATTTTTATAGCAAAAAATGTCAATTGTTTGTTTCATTGATGAAATTGATTAATATGAGACCTATAATGTTCACCGTAGGACTAATAACATCTAACATTAATGATGAAAACAAAAACAACGTTGAAAATATATGTGATGCATATCATAATATAGGCCCAAAATCACATAAAAAATATTTTAATGTTTCCCAATATATAATTACAACTTCTGTAGTAAGTGATCAAATAAGGAAAAAATGATTGATTTCAAAAACTTGTTGAACACTAGACATAAATAGAAAAACACAAATGAAAGAAATAGGAAGACATAAAAGACTTAATGGTGATAATGTTATTTATATATAATAATTATATAGCATACTTCCAAAAAAATACAAGGCTATATCTTATGTTCTCAAATATTAACTTGCACAATCTTGAAATAACAAGACAAGATTTTCACCCAATACAAGAGATGTAGTGAAAAGAAGAGTTGGTTCTCATAACTATGAACTAAATCTAAAACATTTATTAGATTTTAAAGAAACATAATTGTACTCTAATTTTTTGGGAATATACCCACAAATTTTTATTATTCAAAGATATTTTGAGATGTCCAAACCTTTTTATGTAAAAATAAACATGCACCACTTCTTGTTGTAGGCAAAATGTTGAGTTTTCAATGAACTATGATGTTTTTCACCATATATGTTATATTTTGCATATTAAAAACATCTAATGTGAGTGTGGCATAGAATTTACACAAAAATCATCTAGGGAATTTATTCTAACATTTTTTTGTGAAAGACCATATGGGTGGTTATTTTATAATAAATCATGTTTGTATGGAAATTGTAACATTTGTAATGGATTGATAATATATATATATATATATATATATATATATATATATATATATATATATATATATATATATATACATATATATCCATGAGGAGAGTAAAAGTGAAATTGTAATAGAATTAGTTAGTTTGAGAAAATAAAAATCTATGAATTATCAAGTAAAATATATAAAATAATCTAAAAGGTGTGAGCTTATTACAAAACAAATACCTATTTTAGAATTTAAGGTCAAATTTAGGGAGGAAATTGTTTATGAATATGCAAGAAACACACACAGGGCTAGATGGTTGGATGGACATTTCAAGATAAGAAAAGACATATTCTTACTTGGATATATTATTTCATTAGTTTAATTTGTTGATATTTACACATTCAAACTACAAATGGAAGTTTCATCACAATATTATAGCACATTACAACTTTCCATATTCGTGCATATATCATTCATGTATGACTTGATAGTACAAAGAAAGATAAAAAAATATTAAGGGAGTACCATTTATATGTTAGTGATTATAGATAAAATTATATAGAGTATGTGAAATGTTTTTTTGAGATGTTTTATGGACAATTGATTGAGAGGAACATTCTTTTAGTTAGCATTAGATTTGGTTAGATAATTGTACATTATAATTCAAGAATGCATAGTTATTTTACTGATTGAGTAGGATGCATGTTACCATTAGTGTAGAACATATTTGGAGTTTCACTAAAGTTATCCATTAAAAAGGGGAGCATGATAGTGCTAAATTATGTTGAAAAATATGCATGGAAAGAGAGGAATTAAAATTTAAATATGGTATTGTTTTTACTAATGAAAAAATTATTATTGAATGGTTTAATGAGAACATGTGCCATGATGCTCAAGAAAATTCTACTATTCATAGACATTTTTGGTTTATGGAGGAAGAAAACTTGGTAAAGAATGAGGATTATATAAATTTAATGGGATCAAGTGAGCTCCACTCATTTCATATATAAAATGTAGGTTCTTGGACTATTCATACAGGACACTTGGCATTTTTTTTTCATGCATCAACTCTATTCGGAATGAGTGTGAGTCACAAGAGTGTGTGGATGAATAGAAATTTAGACCTATAATTTTAATTTAAACATATAAATGTAGGGAAGTTTTTTTAGTAATTTTAAAAGAGTAAAAATAAGAGGGAACAAATTACTTATGTTAGTGTGTAGAGGAAAATAAAAAATTGGCTTCCTTAGTCATAGATAGAGAAAACACTGACTATCCCACTAGGTTTGTGTTAGTCACTAGAACTTGGATTGAATGATATCCTATAAAAATGTAATTATATGTTTGTTTGAAGACTTTAAAATACATATAAATATACTGCACTATTAAAATTTGGTTTTTACAAGTATTCAATTTCTCAAATATCATGGGAGTTCATTAATTAGGAATCTATTGAAATTTTGTGATTCATACCATGATGTTATTCTTAGTACTAATAGGATTAGAGCATATCGTAGTGGTTTATTGGATTGAAATTTGAAGGTATGTTGACTTGTCAAGTATATATGTAAGAAATTTTATCAAAGTTTTTTATTTTTAGGTAGTACATATAAATTTCATTTTTAATTACTTAATAATATTTTTTTTGGATGTTAGTGGTGTTAACTAATCTTCTACCTTCATGCAGTTGGCACTGTCAGTAAATAATTTCATATTCTTGAAGCTAAGATAATTTTAATAAAATTACTTAGTTGTTACATATTTAGGGAATTATTAAGGCTAGAACAGGAATTAGATATGTTGATCAGGCATGATGGGAGGCCAAGAACTTAGCCTTAGATGTTATCCACCACTCTAAACATGTTGGTAGCATTGGTTTTCTTCCACAAAGCATCAGAGGTAGAGTTATATAATTGTTTCTTCAACTTCGAAAACATTTATTGTTAACATTTCCAAACACTTGAATAGTTTTGAGAACATGCATATAGATGGATTTTGATGTTGATGTCATGGGAGTATGTTTAATTTACCTATATATACAATATTGAAGTGATGGATTTTCACCTAGAGGTCTCAGAGGCATAAATGCCATTTGGAACTCAATAAATTATCTCTTTATTGCAAAAACATTGCATTTTAGGACCTATTATTACAAATTTGCCATACATTGGCATCAAATATTCTATAAATTTTACCCAGGGTAAAATTATAGGGATTTTACATGAAGGTGAGGGTTCTTATGATTCATCCAAATGAATTATGGTTTCTATTTTATGCACATCTAAAGTTAGGCTAAAAACTAATTTTTTTCTTATATTGGGAAGGGCATTCTTGAGTCTAAAATGGGTGGTAGATATATCAATTAGGCATGATAAAATTAAAATAACCTAGTCCTATATGTTACCCTCTGACTCGGATGTGTTAGTATTTCTAGTTTATTTCCATAAAGCATCAAAATCACAGTTATCCAACTGTCACTTCAACTTTGACAACATTTTTATTAGTGTTTTTGTGCTCTTGAAAAGTAGTGAAAACATGCCTCCAAGTGTATTTATAAGTCAAGGTCATGATATCATATTTAATTTTCATATCTAGATGTTATTAAAGTGATTTATTTTCACCTGGAGTGTTACATCTTGATTCCTCACTAAGTAACTTACATGATTATCCATGGATTTTCTATAGTTGATAATTTGATTGATTGTTATTAACTAAGATGTAAGTCATATATTATTATGGGGTAGTGGTATGTAGCTTTGATTTCATGATTTCATTGCTATGAGATTAATTGTCATGTATATTATTTACATTTTGATCATGTTAATGTGTTATTTCAACATTATTTTATGATATAAATGTCATGATTTTATGGACTAACTACCTACTTGTCATGAATTGGACACAGGATAAAATCATCCCTCAGAGCATGACAGAAGGAGAGCATCATCAGAGATGGTGATGTATATGGAGATGTTGGAGGATGACAGATAAATCAACTAGAACCCTGCACACACCACATTAGCTAGCACATGTTAGATGCATAATAGAATGATTGGCATAGTATGTTTTGATGTCATGTATATTAGATAGTTGTTTATACATGGTTTCTAGCATATTTTAAATGGTTATATAGATTTAATCTTGCATGATTTATGTATATGACTATTAATGTTGTTAGAAATATGATTTGCATAATTAGAGTAAATTTTGATTTATTATTTAATGAAATTATTATTAGGTCCTTATGACATTTGAGATGCTAATTTAATTATAAAATTCATGGACTCTTGAAATTAGAAATAAAATATGATATTTAAAATCTTGGAGGTAAAAATAGGAAAAATAAAATAATTCATTAAAATAAAGAGAAACTAGAAAAACCATTGCATAAAATAAATAAATAAAGGAAGGAAGAAAGAAATCAATGTTTTAAACAAAGTGTCAATATCTCATAAAAGGGGAGAGAGAAAGAGAGATGGAGAGAAATTTAGAAAGGGAATAAAATAAAACAAAAAGAATAAAACAAAAAGGAAAAACTAACTTAAAAATAACAGCTTCATTCTCTTTAAAAAGAATAAAAATTGAGAGATTAAAAGGGGGGATGAAGTGCATCCAAAAAAACACCCATAAGGGAAAAAGGAAGAAGGAGGGTGAAGTGGAAAGAGTAGGGAGAAGGAACAAGCAAAGAGAAAAGATTATCCTATCATGTTAGGTAAGGATTATGAATGTGTTTAAATTTTGAATTTGAAATAATGTAATTATTGTGATTACTTCCAAAAATATGGTTTCATATTTTCATTATTTAGGGAATTAAAACATAAATTATTGAGTAAATTATCTAAATCTTGAGTAAATTCCATGGTAAGATCAAAAATAGCAAATTGTAGAATTGGCTAAAAATATAATGACCAGGAAATGTTTATAAACTATAAAATCCCCATGAAATATTCTCATGGTGTAATCTTATATATATATATATATATATATATATATATATATATATATATATATATATATATATATATATATATATATATATATATATCCCAATGGGATGTTACAATGGGGATAGTAATGTGCATACTATAGAAATGATTATTATCTACTTAGATGTTGGTTATGGAATATTAATCAATATGTTCTATCGATAATAACCAATGGAGATGTTTACATAATAAAATAAAGATCATTACATATTAAGACCAGACTAATTAGTGAAATTTTTTAATTAGTGCTAGCTCTGTAATTAAGACTAGTCATTTATGCAAGCCAAATTTCAAGTCAAAACCTAGTAATATATATACATATATATAATGATAGAAATATTAACATGAAAATTGACTAGCACAATAAAGATATTTTTAGTGAAATGCTTAGAACCTACTTTGTATGAGTACTAGTCATATATACAATGATATGTTAAGGCTACAACATGATATCAGAGGTCGGAAATAAAGAATAGATATTGTTTCATGTAATGATCTTAAGGTCACTATAAATACTTAATAAGTAAGAAGGATTTAATTTGATATGAAACAATTCAATCTAGAGAGTAGTGATTAATTTAGGCATAAGCAGTGACTTAACATACTTATACATTGAATTAAGCCAAATGAATATATGCACTCTACCTAATTAATAAATCAGAGCTATGGCTACATAAATCAGCTTCATCAACTACATAAATTAGCTCTAATACATCAATGTGTCAATTACCTTATCATTATCTAATTAATGTAAGGATCTATATATGTCATAGCTAATATAACAACTTATCCTCACAATGATCTATATTTTCATTAAAGATTAAATGGATAAAAAGTTATGGGTAGTGATCTGACTTACCATTTATGGGTAGAAATATGACTTACCAAATATTGGTAATACATTACTATATTCAATCCATAAACAACATACTGACTTCAAGTACAGAGACTCTAGTCAAAACAAAAACTATTTTATGCTTAAGATAGAGACTTAGTTGAAAAAAATGAATTAATGGCATTAGTGGTGTATGACAATTTGTAGATCATAAAAGCAAACTAGAATATGGCATCATAAATAATGAGGTCCAAGTTGTAATAGCATTGCTGCCAGATCTATAAATTAATAGTGACCCATACTTAAGTCATAAAGTATATATTAAATAAAAAAATATGTGAAAATTAGAGTTATGACTCGAGTAACAAAATATAATGCTATCATGGATACCATAATATAACGGTTAAAATTATATCATGGTTATATCAAGGGATGTTATATTCTATGATCTAAATTAACATAATTAGTTACTTGTGAGATTGACTATTTTTAAATCATGGTTAAATCAAATATTCATTGGGTAATATTATTGACCACAAATTATTTAGATAATGATTATATATTTGTAAGTAATATATCGATATGTATAATTATTTTCATTGATTTGAATATATGTATTAATGTAATATAAATAGCCAGTGGGATACATAAGTAATATATATGATATGAAAGTATATCTTATTATGATATATACAACAATTTAAATTGATAATACATATATATTAATGATTAACAATATGGAAATTACAAGTAATAGATTATATGATTAGACAGATGTCTAATATTGTGGGTATGATTATCCATGCATAATTTATCTATACTAGTGGAGTATATGATAAGAATATATGATGGGAATATTATATGTTATCATTTTTATGTTTTAGCAATATAAATACAAATACAATAATATAATATCCCTACAAATTATATGTAATGATATTACATCTAGGAAATCATAGAGATGTGTCATTAAAAATAATTTCAATACTTATGCTTTATAAATCAATGGCCATTATAACTCCCTATTTAAATCTTATTATAATGGTATGTGGGTGTTATAATATCCCTAGTATACCTACTAAAACCCTATGGAATTTAAATAAAATATTCTTATTATTTATACATGTTTTAGTGATATGCAATGCTACCTAATATAGGGGTTGTATGCTATTATATAATAGTGGGGGATATTATAGAATTACTGATACTCTATACTCTAATATATTATGTGGATTAGATTTGTTTACTATCACAACTTAGTGATTTTTAAATTCATATATTAAATGAAATTTTAGTATATTAGGAGCAATTTTCATATTGTTGAATACTTATGAAATACTATGTATACGGAGTATATATCAAGGTGAAAATCATTTTTGACAAGGATAAAAAAACATGGGGAAGTATTACCTTGTTGAAACCCTTATCTTACTAAAGATCATCAATTTATCTTATGAATGGGAAAGGTATAATGATTGTTAAAATCATAAGGAGTCATTATTTATAATTATAGATGATTGTTACATTATTTACATATTGATTGGATGCTTATTGAATATAGTGTATATGAACAAGGGTATATATATATATATATATATATATATATATATATATATATATATATATATATATATATATATATATATATTCATATAGATTTAAGTATGCATATTGTAGGGAAAACATGTGTACAATACATATATGAGTATATGAATATGTACAAGTGTTTAGACATATATATCATATGTTAGTGAATCATGATATGTGTCTATCAGTTATGTTTCTTTTGATTGTTAGTACATAGTATAAACATATGATATACCTAATTGGTATAAACTATACTTACTTGCCTAATATTTAAGATTATGAGACATTTGATTCTTGAATTTTAAGATTGATTATTTGTAATTGAGTAGTTGTGCTCATGCATAATGAACTATGATATTATGGGATATCATAGAGTGTATTATGTTTGAAAACTATAGTCTATATGTATGTTATACCTAGGTGGTACAAGCTATAATTATTATACTTAGATTCACTCTTACATTTGATGGATTAAATATATGTGTGTTGGTTATTACTATGAATAGCATGTTTTATGATAGTTAGTAAGACCAATTTTATACATACATACAATCCCCCTAAAAGTATAGCAAATGCTATAGTGGAATATTTCAAGTTCATGTGAACTGAGTCTTTATTTTTTATATATAGTTTCTTGAATAGAAACTTATATTTATATTGATTTATACTACTTTATTATGATTGGTTATGGTACTTAGTAGTTATGATTAATAATTCTAGACTATGATAATATGGGTTATCATAGGGTGTAGTATATTTTGAAACTAATTATGGTAATTAAAATATATAAATATCATACTTGGATGGTATAACCTATAGTTATTATTTATAATATGGGATAGATATAATTTAAGATTCATTCACATATTTGATGGAATAAATGTATGTTTTTGGATTATCATATGTTTATCATGTTATATGTTTTCTATTAGGATGTAATTTTTGTGAATTTATTAGTTATATTATGTTAACCAAATATTGCATAATTGATACTGAGTAACTAGTGAGATGGACTTCACTAGATTATTAGCATCACAATGCCAAATGAAGGTAATCCAATCAAGTGGTTTGTATGAAATTGACTAATCCACAGATCATTAAAATATTCAAAACTTTGGCCAAAGTAATGTTAAGTGAGACATTTTCATTTTATGATTATGATTTATATTTTTGTGTGATATCTTTACTATAATGGGTTTCAATGATACACCACATGTTTAGTTTTATAAATCATACAACACACGTGCACTAGTTTATCTCTCTAGATTCTATTACCATCACTATATACTCATCCATGAAGGGAGGGCCATTACCTTATGGGAATAGTGTGGGGGATATTTGGTCCATGGTTGGTATATAAAAGCACTTAGATGATGTTCTCCCTCCCCACAATCGTATTATTTTTAAAATACCACTTGAGATTGCCACATTTACTAGATTCTAATGAATTCATACTCTATGGATCCTTGTATGTTGTACATTATATTGTATTATATTTATTATTATTGAGACATTAATACGATATGTATTTATTTAATTATTTTACTTTGGTAGTAGTGGTTGTATCATTGTACCAATCATGGATGGGTATTTGCAATTACTTTCTGTTATATACCTAGGGATATGATGTATTATTGTATATGGGTTGATGGAGATGAGAACATGTGGCACACATCCCCATTAGTAGTTATATGGGTCTAATATATTAGTAATGGAGTAACTTTTGGAATTAGTGCATTGGGTAATGGTTGGCCTACATTTGGATTAAAAGGTTACCCATTTATTATAGGTCTATTTAAAGGAGATGATTATCATTGTAAAGATATGAAAGTAAGCATTGAGTCTTCTATTATAAGAGGATATTGGAGGTTGTCCCCTCAAAGAGACATTGTGGAGTTATTCCTTCCTAAAGGAGCATTGTTGGTGTTGCCCTACCTTAAGGGTATTCTGCATATATTGAATATTTGGACATCTTGGTCTACCAATATCTATTATGTTCAGTTGATATACATTTATTTTTCTTTATTTTTGAATATTATAAGTTTGGATCATAAATCTTTCCATATTTGGTTATGATGTGTTTCAAATGTTGTTAGTGATCAGTGACTATTAGATGTCACATGCTTATTTATAGTTTATATACTTGAGTGTTATATTTTGATCACTAATTAGATACTTGTGGTGAATTCTAATGAAGGAATGCATTGATTAAATTTTAAAAAAAACACGTTTACCTATGTCAAACCTAGTTGGGTTTTTGCATGTGGTATCGGAGTTTTGGATTGAACTCTAGAACCTAATGGGTCCATTATAATTTTCATATCCTTCTATTCACTAGAAAGGAGAATAGGAAAATGTGTGTGATACATTGAGTGTGTACCTTAGGATCATTCATACCCTCTTAGAGTTGTTAAAGAGTTAGTTTATCAAGTGTCTCAATGGTGATGGTTGTAATCAATGTTTAGTAAGTTCTTGATTCATTAATAAGATATTCATATAGTATTGTTGATCACTTAAATTGAACACCTCAAGAATGATTACATCCTTACTTGAAAATTAAGTCACATTTATTATGTGTGTTTTGTGTTGTGAGTATTTAAAGAGCATGGGATTCTTCTTACTTAAGTATATGTTCATTATTTTTTTGTCTTATATACACTAATCCTAGGAGTGGGAAATCCTATAAGATCATTTTTAGATTGTCACCACCTAGTGCAGTTGGAATTCTCCTTATAGTGGAGTATAGTAATTTTTGTTGAGGACTCCAATGTGTTAAGAGTTAGCTCATGAGCTGGCACCACATATGTTTATATGGGATGGGAAGAGGCTTCATCTCACATAATTATCATATAGGTGAATTTTTACTCTCTCACACTCCTTTGACATCATTATAAGCTACTAAGAGGATTCATATTTTCATGATGTTGTCTTAGTGATCTCTTAAATAGAAACTTGTTTCTAAAATATTGGTTTGACCATATTCTCTGGAGTTTGTGAGATAATGTGTTCTACTTCTTATTGATATACAAGTTATATAAATAGAATGGATTTATGCATTTATGTGGTTAGTCTTTTCCCTTTGGTTGTGGAAGCAGGTTAGATACTACTCTTATATGTTTGGTAATTAGGTATTGATTATGAAAACTTGGGTTGTGATGTTTTATTTATACCATGTGAGGCTATTTAAGAGTTTTGTTTTTGAGATGTTAGTTCTCTAATTTCCACTTGTGATTTTTTAAACTCACTACTTTATATGACTTTTGAACTTAGACCACATGGAGTGGTAAATCATGAATTTCTATTAGTTCTAGATTGAGAACTATATGTTGATTATAATTGTTATATTATTATATACAATTGATTAGATTGATATTATTCTCTTTTTTCTTAAATAATGTTTTTTTGAAAAGTTATTTATGTACCTTTCACCTTGATCAAGTATGAAATAGGATGTGTGGAACATCTTGAAGTTTTACAGGTTGAGATAAGTTTATAACTTATTATGGAACTATCTAACCAAAAAAAGAGACATTATCTTGTTTGTTTTATTTATAAGATTTTAAGTAAAATGTGATCCTTGGCATTTGTATGTTATGATAGTTTTAATATTATCTTCTCTTGACTATGAATAAAAAAAAATAGGTTAAGCTGTGAAATATTATACTAGATAAGTTTGGCTAATGGTAACTTAATACAATTCTGGAATGATTGTATGAGTTTTCTTGTAATGTATATTGGTGCATCTAAAATTATTTAGCATATATCATTGTTTTATATGATCAATTAATATAGATTTGTGATACATTAAACCTTTTGCAGAACATATTGTAGATCATTAGTTTGTGAAGACTTAAGGGATGACCGGTGAATTAGGAAAGTGAGTAATAAGAGATGGGAGTGGATCCTATTTAGTCTCACATTGACTTGGTAGCTATTGAGTTTGGATCCAACAAGGAGAAATTATCGAATCTAAGATTTGGTAGATAAGACTTGTCAAATTTTGATATATGGCCATACACATGTATACTATGGAATGTTTATTCCTTGATTTTGTATACATTAGAAATGTAGTATTTCCATTTCCTATTCATCATCAGACTTATCAGTAGCTACATGGAGTAGCGGTAGTATTGACATATTATACTTTTGAGGGGATACATAGAATATTGATGGTATTAACTTATATAGATTATTCTTACCAGGTTCCTTAAATAATTTTTTTCTAGAATGAGAAAAACATTCTCTAGAATAGAGAGATGTGCCAAGGGGCTATAAGTTTTTGTGTAACTCTCCTTAGCCATTTATTTTTGGATTTTATGATGATTTCATGTGTTTTTGGTTGAAGCCTAAATTAAATAAGTTAGTGAAACTTTAATTGAGATATGTGGGACCCTTGGAGGTATTAGAAGTGGTCCATCCTATAACATATAGGCTTGTCTTATCAGTTCTAGACCTCGGGGTGCTCATGACAAAACCATTCAAAGTAAGTGACACTCACAAACTTTGTTTGCATAATAGAGAGATGTCATAGTGTAGGGTCTTGTGGGACAAGTGTTTTGAGGAGAGTGCTAATTGAGAGGACTGTGATGAGTTCTACAGGTAATTTACACATTTATTTATTTGATTAGATACTTTATATTATGTTAATTTTTTGATGAATAATGTTTTTAATTCAAAATTTATATTTGAATAAGAGTCATGTAGGATGATGACTAACTTTAGGGGGAAGGATGTTACATCCCAATTCCTTGCTAAGCAAACTTGCATGATTATAAATGAATTTTCTATAGCTGATAATTTGATTGATTATTACTCACTAAGTTATAAGTCATATGTTGTTATGGGGTAGTGGTATATAACTTTGATTTCATGATTTCATTACTATGAGATTAACTATCATGTATATTATTTACAGTGTGATCATGTTAATGTGTTATTTTAGCATTGTTTTATGATATATATGTCATGATTTTATGTGCTAACTACCTACTTATCATGAGTTAGATGCAAGATAAAATCATCCTTTAGAGCATGATGGAGGGAGAGCATCATTGGAGAAGGTGACATAGATGGATATGTTGGAAGACAATAGATAAATTGGCTAAAACCCTGCATATACCACATTAGCTATCACATGTTATATTCATAATAGAATGATTAACATAGTGTGTTTTGATGTTGTTTGCATTAGATAGTTGTTTATACATGGTTGATAGCATAGTTTAAATAGTTATATAGATTTCATCTTGCATGATTTGTGTGTGTGACCATTAATATTGTTAGAAATGTGATTTGCACAATTAGAGTAAATTTAGATTTATTATTTAATGAAATTATCATTAGGTCCTTATGAAATTTGAGATGCTATTTTAATTAGCAAATTCATGGACTCTTGAAATTAGAAATCAAAAGAAATAAATTATGATATTTAATATCTTGGAGGTAAAAATAGGAAAAAGAAGAGAATTCATTAAAATAAAGAGAAAATAGAAAAATCATTGAATAAAATAAATAAATAAAGGAAGGAAGGAATAAATCAACTTTTTAAAAAAAGTGCCATGCTCTCATAAAAGAGGGGGGGGGAGAAAAAGAGAGAGAGAGGGGGGAGGGAGGGAGGGATGGAATAAAATATATTAAAATAAAAGAATAAAATAAAATAAAAAGGAAAAACTAACTTAAAAATAAAATTTCCATTCCATTTAAAAAGAATAAGAATTGAGAGAATAAAAGGGGGGATGAAGAGCAACCAAAAAACCCAAAATAGAAAAAGGAAGGAACGTGAAGTGGAAAGAGTAAGGAGAAGGAACAAGTAAAGAGAAAAGGTTATCCTATCATGACAAGTAGGTGATCTAAATGTGTTTAAATTTGAAATTTGAAAAAATGTAATTACTATGATTACTTTCATAAATATTGTTGCATATTTTCATCATCTGGGGAATTTAGACATAAATTATTGAGTAAATTATCTAAATCTTGAGTAATTTTTTTGGTAAGAGCAAAATCAGTGAACTGTAGAATTGGCTAGATATATGATCACCATAAAGTATTTTTAAACTATAATATCCCCATAAAATATTATCATGGTGTAATATTATATATATTAATATCCTCAATGGGATGTTATAGTAGGGATAATAATTTGTGTACTATAGATATGATTATTATCTATTTAGACATTGGTTATGGAATATTAATCAAGTTATTCTATGATTAATAATGAGTGGTGATGTTTACACAATAAAATAAAGATCGTTTCATGTTAAGACCAAAATAATTAATGAAAATTATTAATTAGTGATAGCTCTTTCATTAAGACTAGTCATATATGCAAGCTAAATTTCAAGCTGCAAACTAGTCATATATATATATATATATATAAACATGAAAATTGACTAGTACAATATAGGTATATTTAGTGAAATGCTTGGAACTTTCTCTGTATGAGTACTAGTCATATATAAAATGATATGCTATAGCTATAGCATAGTATCAGAGGTTGGAAATAAATAATAGAGATCATTGAAAGTAATGATCTTAAGGCCACTATAAATACTTAATAAACAAGAAGGATTCAATTTGATATATAAAGATTCAATTTAGAGAGCATCAATTTAATTTAGGAATAAGTTGTGACTTAATATACTTATGTAACAAATTAAGCCAGATGAATGTATGAATTCTAGCTAATTAATAAATTAATGCTACATCTACACAAATTAGCTTACTCAGCTACATAAATTAGCTATGATACATTAATGTATCAACTACCTTATAATTATCTAATTAATGTAAGGATCAATATATGTCATAGTTAAGATAGAAACTTATCCTCACAATGATCTATATTTGAATTAAAGATTAAACGTATAAAAATTTATGGGTAGCGATCTAACTTACCAAATAGTGGTAATCCATTACTATATTTAATTTGCAAATAACATATTGACTCTATTTACTGAGACTCTGGTTAGAAAAAACACTATTTTATGCATAAGATAGTGACTTAGTTGAAAATAACAAATTAATGACATTAGTGTTGTATGGTGATTTGCATATCACAAAAGAAAACTAGGATATGACATCATATATAAATGAGCAACAGGTTGTAATAGCATTTTCCTAGTTCTATATATGAATAGTGACCTATCCTTAAGTCATAAATTATGTATTTAATAAAAAATATGTGAAAATCATAGTTATTTCTTTAGTAACAAAATATAACGGTTAAAATTATATCATGGTTATATTAGGGGATGTTATATTATGTGATCTAAGCTAAAAAAATTAGTTACCTGAGAGATCAACTATTTTTAAACCATGGTTAAATAGAACAGTCATTAGGTAATATTATCGACAAGAAAGTATTCAGATAATGACTATATATTTGAAAGTAATATATTGACTTGTATAATTATTTTTAGTGATTTAAATATATGTATTAATGTAATATTAATAACCAGTGAGATATGAAAGTAATATGTGTGTGTGTGTGTGTGTGTGTGTGTGTGTGTGTGTGTGTGTGTGTGTGTGTGTGTGTGTGTGTGTGTGTGTGTGTGTGTGTGTGTGTGTGTGTGTAAGTATATCTTTTTATAATATAGATGATAATTTAAATTGATAATACATATTTATTACTGATTAGCAATATGAATAAATGTATGTTATTTGATTATCTTGTGCTTAGCATTTTATATGTTTATTAGTAGGATGTAATTTATGTGAATATATTGGTTATATTATGTTAACCAAATCTCACACTACTGATACTAAGTAAGTAGTGAGATGGACTTCACTAGCTTACTACCATCACAATACTAGATGAAGATAATTCGATTGAGAAGTGTGTATGAAATCAACTAATCCATAGATCATTTAATTATTGAAAACTTTGGCCAAAGTAATGTTAAGTGAGACATTATAATTTCATGAGTATGATTTACATGTTTGTGTGATATATTTATTAGAATGGATTTCTATGATACACCACATGTTTAGTTTTATAATTCATACAACACATGGGTACTAGCTTATATCTCTAGATTTCCACACCATCACTATCTATGCATCCATAAAGGGAAGGACATTACCTAATGGGATTAGTGAAGGGGATTGTTAGTTTGTGGTTAGTGTGGAAAAGCACTGGCATGATGCTCTCCCTCCCCACAATAATATGATTTTTGAGACACCACTTGAGATTACAGTAGTTACTAGAGTCTGAGGAACTCTTGCTCTATGGAGCCTTGTATCTTGTATATTGTAAATTGTATTATATTATATTTATTATTGAGATGAGACATTAATCTGAGGAGATGTAATTATTTACTTATTTTACTTTGGTAGTAGTGGTTATATCATTATACTAGCCATGGTTGGGTATTTTAAATTAATTTTCATATTTGGTTATGATGTGTTTCATATATTGGTAGTGATCAATAACTGTTAGATGTCACATGCTTATTTATAGTTAATATACTTAGAGTGTTATATCTAGATCACTAATTAGATTCTGGTGGTGAATTTTAATGAAGGAATGCACTGATTAAATTTAAAAAAAACATGTTTATCTATTTAAAACTCAATGGAGTTATTACATGGAGGTCTTATAGGTATAAATATCAATTATAGATCAAGAACTTATCTCTTCACTATAAAAAGTTTCATTTTAGGGCCTGTTACTACAAATTGTACCATAGATTAATCTTGAAAGTTACATAGATTTGATCTAGGGTAAAATTATATGGATTTGACATGATTTAAGGGTTCTTAAGGTTCATCTAAATGAGTTATGGTTTCCATTTTATTCACTTATGAAGTTAGGCTAGAAAACTACATTTTTATTTTATTGGGAAGGGCACTCTTGAGGCCAAAATGGTTGGTGGGTCTCTTGACTAGGCATGATTAGAAATAAGAACCTAATCCTAAACATTATCTACCACTTGGATGTTTTGGCTATTGAGTGTTGTTATTATTTTTGAGGTTTGGTATTGATGTTGTCATTGATGTCAAAGGTTCTTGAGAAGGTGTATATCATTAATATTGTCATCAATTATCTTTGTTGTTCTATAGGTGTTATTGTGAAGATTGATGTCAAAGGTGATTATGAAGGTTGATATGATATGACTATCATTTTTATTATCATTGATGTCTCAATGGTTCTCTACTGAGTGTTATTTTGTAACAATCAAAAGTGTTAAATGTTAGTTGGCATGATCATGAGGTTATAAGTCTTCATGAGGCCATTGAAAAGTGTATCTATGAGAGAGAATATTGATTAATGTTGTAGTGATTCTAAGAGTGTAAATATATGATTTTTATATGTTCTTATATCTTCATGAGTGATTTTAAGTTTATCATGGAAGGTACATATTATAAAATTTTTCAAGTGCTTGAGCCTAGTAGTGTCTTTTGAAGCTTAATTATGGCATGAAGAGACCTTGTGTGAAGGAATAAGCTTGGTTTCATGGTGAGATGAGGTTGTATAATTATTTTTGAAATTTTTTGAGAATATTAGTGAAGTATTGAGATATTGAAAATAGTTTTGAATGTCATTTCAAGCCCTAACGAGGTGTAAAGACTTAGGTGTAGAAAGTAAGGTGCTGAGAGCATGGCCTGATGAGGCTTATGGTTTAATTTCCAAGGAAATTATGCTAAAGTGATATTTTTTATATGTGTTATATATTTTACTAGATGTATTCATGAATTTTTAGGTCAAATTTTGAAGGTTAAGATAATAAAAAGTGCTTTTAGGTCTCTCGAGTGCACAAAATGAAGGGTTATCAACCCAAGAAGTATTTTTTTGTGTTTTTTAGCTCATCAAACCTATAAATGTGAAACTAATATATTCATTGTATATGGGGAAGTTTTTTTGTCTCAAATTTATAGTTATTAGTTTTTGTATTAAGGGGCTATGCTTTATGAATGATCATTAAGAGAAAAAAATAGGTTTAAGCCCTCCTATAACCCTAATAAGGACTCTATGTTGATAGAAAAAAAAACCCAAAATGGATTGCTATGCTTATTCAAGATATTTTATTTTATATTTTACTCTCTTAGGTACTGCTAGGTGATATTGGTTAGAGAGAGGAGAGAGAAAATGTTGAGTTATAGGCTTGTTTCAAAAGAAGTTATTATAACTATCAAAAGTTATATTGAACAAAGTTTGAAAATGATTGGATAGAGAAGGTAGAGACTTTTATTTTATGTACATGGTGGTTTATATATATTTAATATTCCTTAAGTGTCTCATTTTGGTTATCCAATTAGGCAAGTCACTAATAGGCCTAATAGAGCAAAATGTGCAAAACCTAGGTAGTGATGAGAAGATGATTCTTGATGTGTTTTCATGAAATATTGATGGATTTAAGTGCATGAAAATGTTTTTTATAACTTATATGTCCTATTAATTCTTATAAGAGGGTTTGGAAGTCAAATATATAGGTTTAAAAGTTTAATCTAAAATGGTTTATCTAGTTTTGGTATGATTGTGAAGAGAGATGTCAAAAACATTGGTCTAAATGACCAATATGTGACATTAGACCATATTACTTTTGTATTTGAAGATGGTCTAGAAATTTAAGAGAATAATTTTCATGTATTTGAAGTCTTTTCAAGTTATTATACATGTGTTATAAGTTTAATGTTTCATGAATGTGCCTTTGACAGTCTTGTTAGTTCTGAGTTATAGTGATGAGAATTTGGATTTGAGTGTAATTTCATGAAAGAGTGATGAGATATAGTGAATGGAGTTGGTATTCATGGATTTTAATTCATTATCATGATTTAAATAAGTTTTAGAGGTCATTATAAGTGAATAATATGTGTTCTCAAAATGTCTTGTCTGTTCAAGATTGAACTGTGAGACTATAAGTCAAGGAATTGGTCTATAAGACCAATATTTTACAATATATCTTGTAAGTTTTTAATTTTAGGATGATCTTCATATTTCATCTTGTGTGGACACTTTTCTTAGAATTGATATTATTTTGAATTGGATTGAAGTGAAATATTTATGGATTGAAGTGCATGAAAATGTTGTTTGGGAATTTTATGTCTTATTCATGTTTGCTATAGTTTTTTTAAGTCAGGTATAGAGGTTGAAAATTTGAAGCCACAATGGCTTATCTAGTTCTGGTGTGACTATGAGAAGAGAGGAAAAAAATTGGTATAATAGACCAATATTTGACACTAGACCATATTAATCTTATATTTGAAGATGTTATGGAAATGTCTAGAATCATGTTCATTAATTTTAAGTCTTTGAAATTTCTTATACAGGTGTTAGAAGGTCAATGGTTCATGACTATGCTTCTAAAAGTTTAGGCAACTCTCAGTTGTAGTGATGAAAAGTTTGATATGAGTGTAATTTCATGAAAGAGTGATGAAATATAATGCATGGATTTTTTAATCATGAATTTAAAGTCATTATAATTCTTGATATAAGTTTTAGAGGTTAGTATAAGTGAATAAGATGTGATCACAAAATGGCTTGTCTATTTAGGATTGAACTATGAGACTATAAGTCAAGGAATTGGTCTATAAGACCAATATTTTACATTATATCTTATGATTTTTTAATTTTAGGATGATATTAATATTTAATATGATCACTTTAATGTATCAATAGTTAATAAAAGTGCTTACATAGGTGGTTTAAGTCTAATTTTGTATGATTGTGTTTTTGAGTATTCTGGCAGTTCTAAGTGAGCAAGTTGTAGAGTTGTTCTATATATATATATATATATATATATATATATAGTTTTTAATGGGAGATATTCTAAAGGAGTGAGTGAACTTCATTCTTATAAAATAGTTTCTGAGGTGTGCAGGACTAATAAGGCAGTCTATTGATGGACTGACCTTGGACTGCTTTGATACCAAAATGATGAAAATGTCCTTAGACTGCTCTGATACCAAAATTGATGAAGCTGACCTTAGACTGGAAATAGGGAAAACTATTAGCTGTTCGTTTAATGAAATAATAACTAAATGGATCTCATTATCAGGTGTTTGAGATTAGTGATCAACTGCTGTAGTTAAAATTAACATTACATATACTACAAACACTATGATACAATCAGATTTGTACTCATGCTCATTAACCCCAACAATAAACATAGGTGCATCCTTGCTAGGAGCTGAGATGACAACTTTTGTTTTTAACTCCCTTCAAGTGTGCAACTACTTTGTCTTTATTTGTAAAGACTCCTCTGCTTCCTTCGCCATCCAATCTATTTCTTCCTGAGTCAATCTTCCTTTCTCATTTGTAATAGTAATTTTTTTTTCAAACTTTTTGGTGCCCTTGTCCTCTACTCTTACGTTTATAATACCATTGGCATCTACCTCAAAAATAACCTCAATCTATGGTACACCATGAGGAGCAGGTGGTATTCCTAACAAATCAAACTTGCCTAACTCTTGACAATCCTTTATGAGGCTCCGCTCTCCTTCATACACCTTAATTAAGATGGTAGTTTGCTGGTCCTAATAAGTTGTGAAAACTTGTGACTTCTTTGTTGGTATGATAGTGTTCCTTGGAATAAGTTTGGTCATTACTCCACCAACAGTCTCAATACCAAGGCTGAGAGGAGTGACATCTAGTAGAAGAATATATTTAGTTTCATTGCCTCCTTCTCCACTCAAAATGCCACCCTGAACAGTAGCACCAAAGGCAACAGCTTCATCCAGATTAACACCCTTGTTCTCAAGGATCAATTTAACAATATTTTTAATGGCACTCTAAGCACACCCCTTTTCCTCCAAGGCCATGGGTATGCATTATTTGTAAACTATAGCAAAGAATAAAATTGCTTAGATCTCCTCATGTGAGTCATCTTCTTCCTCATCACCTCCAGAGGGTCCACCAGTTTTCTCATATACTTGCTTGATGACTGGATTGCACACAGCTTCCACCTCTTTCAATTTCTCTTCATAATCCTCCTTTTTGACTATTTGATTATCGTCAAGCCATTTCAGAGCTTCTTTGAGAGCAACTTCAATTTTATCCTTATCATCAGAATTGATTTTATTGAATGATGTGGAGCCTGAGTAAAACCCAGCCCTTGCACACATTCTCCTTCACATAACTGGGAAGAAAATCCTCTGCACTCCTTCCTTTCTTCAGTAACTCTGTAGCCTCCCTATTTTCCTCTTCATCCTTCTATGTCCTTCTCATCCTATCCAGTCACCATACATGGACGAAAATAGATCAAACAATTTCAAATTTGTTTTGATCACCAAATTACCAACTAGACATCCCTCTCTAACTTCTATGCCCCAACTTGGGCTCAAGGTAAAACCAAAAACAGTTTGTAAATTGCAACAATATACTAATGTAAATGATGGAAACTAGAGAACTACTCACTTATAATGCCATTAAAACACACAACAAGATTTAAACACAGATCATGACAAATCATTTACAGTCACAATGTTGAAGGACACAAATGGATTCAATCATATGGATCAAAGAACTAGAAAGAATACACTTAACAACTTATATCATCATTTATATTAACTCATTCAGGAGTTGCACAACCTGATGGCTTTACCGAACTGGACAGCCCTCTCTAACTTCTACGCCCCAACTTGGGCTTAAGGTAAAACCAAAAACAGTTTGTAAATTGCAACAATATACTAAGGTTGAAATATTTTCAACCACTCCTCCCTTATTTCCTCAACAGCCCCAACAATTATTTTTTTATCTTTTCACTTTTTCTTTTGACAATTACAATTACTCCTCCTTAGATAACATTTTGGAGGCAAAATATAATAATTGGAATTTGAATTTAATCATCCCAACGTAACCACGTCTTGCCAAGAAAATGAATGTAGATGCTCTTGCATCATCTATCCTAAAGAGGGATTCAGGGTATGAACAAAGGATGAAGATATAACCAACCATATAATAGGTTATAATAAGTCATTTTAAAAGTTTTTGATTATTTTTTATGGTTGGATAATTATATCTAGATCCAAGAATATCAAGTCTCAGTGTTAAGAGAGTAGACCTAATGAAGTAGGCTTCCATGAGACCTAAAGGGTGAGTAGGACCAATGTTGGTCATTGAGTCAGAATGTACCAAGTGAATGAATATTCCCTTAAGGTCATATATATTATGTAATTTTTTTTATTTCTATTTTTTTTATAGTTACATGAAATATAAGTGATCAATAATGAGAGAGATCAGATAGTATTTGAGTACACACATGCCTAATATGAATAGTACTAATGGAGTGTTTTAAATGGTGTTTGGATATAAAATGTGTCATAAAACTAATATGAGCTTATTATGGGTATATTTTAGTTTTATATGAAGTTTTAATTCTATGTTTTATTTTTAAAGGGTTCTAAGTAAGGTAGAGTGTAACGTGTGACTAAGAAAGCCTAATAGGTCTCCATGAGACCTAAAGAAGGAATGCAGCCTATTAAGTTATGGCTGACATAATGTAATTATTAATTAATGTTTTTTTGGATGTAATAAGGCTATATATGACATTTTGGTTATTCAAAAGTTTACCAATGATAAGGTAGGTCTTGGTTTCAAAGTAGATCAAAAGGAGAACAAGGATAATGCTAATGTGAACAAGAAGGTCAATCTCAAGAACAAAATGAAGACAAATTATATTAGATAACCTAATTCCATGAGGTATTTCAATGCTTTCAATGGTTATTTTGTTTATTTTCATAACTTTGGTCATAGATCAAGTTATTTTAGGATGATTTCAAAGAATGAATTATCATGGGACCATGGGAGGAGTGATTAATCAAGAGATATGTACATAAATGTTGTTTGTTATAGTTGTCATAGTGTGGGACACATTGAAATTTTTTATCCTAATGAAGTTAGAAGGCTCTCAAGACTTTACAAGGTATATGGAACTCCTAGAGTGCATGAAAAGAGTCAAACATTGGTATAGAAGCCAAATAAGGTCAAGACTAATCATATTGATTCCAATAGTCAAAATGGATTATTTGCCAAAATAGAACAAGGATAAAAAGTGAAGGAATGTTAAGAAAGCTTTTTATCTACATGTGTTGAAAAGGTAGTCAAAAATAAGAATAAAGATGACAAGGTGGATGATTTGAATGTTGCAATCAAGCCTAAATGGATTCTAAGGAAAGACTATCATTCTTATGATTCTAAGATAGCTGAGGAAAGTGATTTAGAGATCTGGGAATCTCTTGAGTTTATGGAGTTTTGAGAACCCTATGGAAAGGGGTGAATACATTAAGACTCATGTAGACACTCATATATCTATATAATCATGAGGTTGTAGTAAAATAATTATTTATCTTGAAAGGATTCTAGGTTGTCAATGTTGAAAATTCATGAGCTAAGTTTTTGGTATTTATTTATGTGAGTAGTTGCTCTTGATAAGTTTTAAGAAGGGGTATTGGTGTCAAGATGCTTTAAGGAATATTCGGTTGGTTTAAGAGACTTATTAACTCATGTGTTGAGTTATGAAGACAAAAGGGGAGGCCCAAATTTTACAATTGGTGTCAAGAGTGTGGTCAGATAGAAGTGTGTGGTCATGAGAGAAAAGAGTGTTGTTTGGTAGTGTAAAACATGGAAAGATTATTAAGTACATATTGACAATATTTTATGTAACTAGGTCATTCTTAAAATAGAATTTGAAGATAACTAACTAGTGGTATGTGTCAAATATGGAAGGTAAAGTGTATAAAAAGCATAGTCATGTCATGAAGATGTATAATCAGAAGTATGTGTCGAGGTATGACATTATTTGAGAAGCATGTACGTCATGTGATAAATATGCAGAGGCATCAAGGAGAGTTTCAAGGTGATATTAAAAAGGTAAGACCTTTAATCCAAGTCTACAATTAGACCAGTTCTAGACCCTACCTAGCTTAATGAGATTTCATGATCTGTTATCAGGGCTTGTGAAGGTGCATGGTCAAGTAAACTTTGAGGTATGTAGATTATGAGATCTTATGAAAACATAGTGATTGTTTTTGATATTATACAGAGTGTAATCATGGTGAATGAGTTTGATGTCAAGTAGTTATTTTAAGACTAGTGTCTAGGTGAGAGCACGGTTAGTTCTATTGGTAGTGAATTATGTTAAGGCACATAAGATAGTTATAGTTATGAGAATTATCATAAGTGGTATGAGATTTTAAAGGTGTTAAATTTATTTGGAGGATTTATTTTAGTCATGGCATGTTATAAGTATGATATAAATTATATGAGTGTGTTATGAGTGTTCTTATGTCAGCTTGAGTGATATCTTCAAGGTAAAATTGTTGATAATTGTGTTATCTAATGATTATTAATCAAGATTTATATCAAGGATCATCTTGTGAAGATGAATCTTGCATAAGGTGGATATCAAAGGTTAATAGAGACAATTGGAAAAGTATATTTTGTTGGGGATCAACCAATAATGTTGATTACACTTATGAAAGCAATTAAATGCGGAATTAACCAGAATGATAAGTAACTAGAATCAGAAATAGCAAAGAACAAGAGATAAAAGAAACCACCTTGAAAACTTGTATTAAACTCTTTACAGAAGGAATACAATTGAAGAAATTTCTTTTCTTCCACACCTCTCTCAGATGTACAGATCTCTCTCTAGATCTCTTTCCCTCAAGAGCTCTCTCTCTCTCAATTACAACCAACTCCAACAACCTAGAATGATTCACATATACAATTATGTACTATTCAACACTCTACATTACAATAAGATAAGAATATCTATCCTATTATATAATAATTAGGAAACATGAGCATTCAACTAAAGCCATCAGATGCACCTTCTAATTAAGGGCTCTAAACAATCTTGCTAATAATAGAGATGCAGACTAACACTTGATCCTAACATGCAAACACTCTATTTTGTCCACAAAAATAGCTTTCTAGATGCACAGGTAACCGACATTAGTTCCTACCTATTTGCCTATGACTGACATCAGTTGATCCATGACCGACGCTGGCATCTCCTAGTCTACTCCTGACTGACGTCGATCACTCCTGACTGACGCTGGTGACTGTGTAAACCTGTAACTTTGTAAAATGATCCTTTGGTGAAGCTTTTAGCTCCACACCTTAACAATCTCCCACTTGGAGATAAATAGCTACACCAGTACTGGTACAACAACATCTTCTAGCTCCTCCATCTTTAACTCAATCATGAAGACCAACAGAAGTTGAATGAAGATTCAACTTCTCCTCTGTTACCGGCTTGGTTAACATATCTGCAAGATTCTTATCTGTATGGATCTTCTCTAGCTTCAACTCACCATCCTCCAATACCTATCTAATGAAGTGGTACCTAAGCTATATATGCTTTATTCTTGAATGAAAGGCTGAATTCTTAGCCAAATGAATTGCATTCTAACTATCACTATATAATCTGCAACTCTCTTGCTCCTTTCCAAGCTCTTCCATGAACCATGTCATCCATATCATCTCTTTGCTAGCCTTTATGACTGTAATATATTCTACTTCTATAGTTGACAAGGCAACAACCTTCTACAACTTTGATATCCAGCTAACCACCATTCCACCAACAGTGAAAACATATCTTGTGGTGCTTCTTCTACCATCCAAATCACCTGCCATATCTGAATCTACATAACCATGTAGAGAAGTATCTGAACCTCCATAGCACAAATGCCTACTGCTAGTTCCTCTCAGATATCTAAGGATCCACTAAACTTCTTTCCAGTGCTCCTTCCCTGGATTGGCCATATACTTACAACTCCCACTACTTGGGCAATATCCAATCTAGTACATAATATTACATACATTAAACTCCCTACTGTGAAATAATATGGAACTCTACTCATGTACTCAACCTCATCATGTGAATTAGGATATTGTTCTTTACTTAATTTAAAATGTCCAGCTAGAGGTGTGCTTACCAGTTTTGTATCCTGCATATTGAATCATTTCAACACCTTGTTCACATAATCCTCTTGAGACAAAATCAACCTATGATTTTTCCTATCTCTCTTAATGCTCATGCCAAGGATTTTCTTTGCTGCTCCCAAATCCTTCATGGAAAATGTGTGAGCTAATTTCACCTTAAGCTCAGAGATATCCTACATGTGTGATCCTGCAACTAACATATCATCTACATACAATAATAGAATAATATATCTACCATTATCCAATCTCTTAAAATATACACAATGGTCAGATTGACACCTACTGTAGCCATGCTCAGTCATAAACCTGTCAAATCTCAAATACCACTGTCTAGGAGCTTGCTTGAGGCCATACAAGATTTTTTTCAATCTGCACACTAACTTCTCCTTACCTTTGACCTCAAATCCTTCCAACTGATCCATATATATTTCTTCATCCAAATCTCCATGAAGAAACACTGTCTTAACATCAAGCTGCTCAAGATGCAAATCCTCAATAGCAACTAAAGATAATACAGTCTGTATAGAAGTCATTTTAACAATAGGAGAAAAAATCTCACCAAAATCAATACCTAGTTTCTGTGTAAATCCTTTCACTACCAACCTAGCCTTATATATCATCTGTCCATTCTCACCTTCCTTTAACCTGTAGATCCATCTGTTCTTCAGTGTCTTCTTTCCTGCTGGCAACTCAACCAAATCCCATGTTTGGTTCTCTTTCAAGGACTCCATTTCCTCAACCATGCCACGCTCCCACTGATTCTTGGATTTTACCTATATTGCTTCTTGAAAACTCTCTAGTTCTCCACTATCAGTAAGTAATAAATAAAATAATGAAGGGGAATATCGAATTGGAGGTTTACTTACCCTTTTTGACCTCTTGATGGGCATCTGAGACTCATTCACAACATGTTGTCTGCCCAAATTCTCTGACAGTGACCAACCTCAGTCACTTCTAGGCCTGTAACTGGCCAACATCAGTTCTGCCTGACTGATGTCAGTTCCTATCTGGCTGACATTGGTCATTGTATGACCGAAATCAGTTTCTATCCTATCGACGTTGGTTCCTGCCTAGCTGACGTCGGTCTCTGTGTTTTCTTGTCTGTGATTAATTTTTCTCGCGAGCTCATTTTAGACTGTCACCTCATCCAATTCTCCATTGCTCTACCCAGATTGATTTAGCTTCTTGAGATGATCACTATACATCACTTTTTCATTGAAAACAACATCACGGCTCCTAATTATCTTGTTAGTTCCTAGATTCCAAAACCTGAATTCGAAATCATCAGAGCCATAGCCAATAAATGTGCACCTCATAGACTTAGCATCCAGCTTCTTTCTATTTTCCTTATCAACGTGCATAAAGGCTTCACAACCAAAAACTTTGAGAAATGAGAGATCTACCTTTTTACCTATCCATGCCTCTTTTGGAATTCCACCATTTAGAGCTGTAGAGGTTCCTCTATTAATTAGGTACACTACAGTATCAATAGCTTCTACCCAAAACTCTAAGGGCAAACCAGCATGTAATCTCATACACCTTACATGCTCCATTATTTTTTTGTTCATCCTTTCAACAACTCCATTTTGCTGAGGTGTCCTTGGAACCATCCTTTGGCTGTGGATTCCATGCATATAACAATACCAGTTGAACTTGTAGCTGTAGAACTCACCACCATTGTCAGATCTCAAGCACTTTAATCTTCTGCCTGTTTCATTCTCAACCATAGCTTTCCAAATCTTAAAAGTCTCAAATACATCAGATTTATTCTTAATACAATAGACCCATACCTTTCTTGTAGCATCATCTATGAATGAAACATAGTATTGTGATCCTCCAATAGAAGCAACATGAGCCGGTCCCCACACGTCTGTGTGAACAAGCTACAACTTATGCTTCTTCTTTGTTGACCTAGTCTTGAAAAAACTCACTCTCTTCTGTTTCCCAAAAACACAGTGCTCACAAAAATCTAGATCTATGCTTTTCAAATCTGAAAGCTTACCTTTTGACTTAAGAATAGACATTCCCTTCTCACTCATGTGGCCAAGCCTTAAGTGCCACAACTTTGCATCCACATCTAAAGTAGATAATACAGAAGGAGAATCATTAGTAACACAATTACATAAATAGAGAGTACCTACTCTCTTATCTCTGGCCATTACAAGTGCACCCTTGGTCACCTTCCAAGATTCAGCTATGAGAGTTACTGTACAACCCTCATCCCCTAACTTTCCTATAGAAATCAAATTCCTCTTCAAGCTGGGAACATGCATAACATCTCTCAACACCCATGTGTTGCCATTCTACATTTTCAACTGCACTTTTCCTTTGCCAACAATTTTACAAGGCTCATCATCCCCTAAATACACTATTCCAAAATATCCATGGACATAGTCACTAAAATATTCTCTATTGGGGGTTGCATGGAAAGATGCACCAGAATCTAACACCCAAGATTCTATATTATTGTGTAAAGAGAATATTAAAGCATCTTGTGCAATACTTGCAACTTTTGCTTCTTCCTTTCCTTCGTGCTGATTGTCCTCCTTAGGCTTTGACTAGCAATCTTTGCTTATGTGCCCTATCTTTCCACAATTCCAGCATTGTAACTTCCTGCCATTTATGGATTTGGATCTACCTCTCACATTTGACTTAGACCTTGATCTCCCTTTCTTGCTCTTCTCTTTTTGCCTTCCCCTGCTCTCAAAACTTAAAGCATTCCCTGATGTTTCCTCTATGCTTTTCTTGTAAATTTCTTCATTCAAGATTACACTAACAACATCCTTTACTTTTAAAATATTTGAAGCAGATGCAGTATTACTAACTTCCATTACCAAGCTATGTTAGCTTTCAGGCAAAGAACATAATATTAAAAGAGCTTTAATTTTATCATCAAACACTATTTTGATTGAACTTAATTAATTTATAATTCCATGGAAATCATTTAGATGATTAGATACAGATCCACCTTCCTACATACACAAATTAAATAACTGCTTCATAAGATATACCTTATTTGAAGCTGAGGGTTTTTCATATAAATTTGCTAAAGTAGTCATCAACTCTACCGTTGTCTTTGCCTATGATAAATTAGATATCACATTAGATGCTAGACTCAATCTTATAGACCCCAGAGCCTTTCTATCAAGAACTTCCCATTCTTCATCATCCATGTCTGTGGGTTTCTTTGTAATCCCACCTAACGGTAAGTATAGATATTTTTGATACAGATAATCCTCTATCTACATTCTCTAATGTTGATAATTCTTGCCATTAAACTTCTCCATTCTCAGTTTACTTTCTTCTGCCATTGCTTCTCCCACTCAAACAGAAATCCCTACAGAAACCCCTGTGAGTAACCTGTAATCAATACACACTAACCTAATCTAAAACACCTGTTAGTCAACCTGAGCTCTGATACCACTTGTTGGGGATTAACCAACAATGTTGATTACACTTATGAAAGCAATTAAATGTGGAATTAACCAGAATGATAAGTAACTAGAATCAGAAATAGCAAAGAACAAGAGATACAAGAAACCACCCTAAAAACTTGTATTAAACTCTTTACAGAAGGAATACAATTGAAGAAACTTCTTTTCTTCCACACCTCTCTCAGATGTACAGATCTCTCTCTAGATCTCTTTCCCTCAAGAGCTCTCTCTCTTTATTACAATCAACTCCAACAACCTGGAATGATTCACATATACAACTCTGTACTGTTCAACACTCTACATTACAATAAGCTAAGAAGATCTATCCTATTATATAATAATTAGGAAACATAAGCATACAACTATAGCCATCAGATGCACCTCCTAATCAAGGGCTCTAAATAGTCTTACTAATAATAGAGATGCAAACTTAAGACTAACACTTAATGCTAACATGCAAACACTCTGTTCTGTCCACAAAAATAGCTTTCTAGATGCACAGGTAACTGACATCAGTTCCTGCCTATTTGCCTATAACCGAGGTCGGCCGATATATGACCGATCCCAGCATCTCCTAGTCTACTCCTGACCAATGCTGGCATCTCCTGACCGACGCCGGTGACTGTGTAAACCTGCAATTTTGCAAAATGCTCTTTTGGTGAAGCTTTTAGCTCCACACCTTAACATATTTGGTAGTGATTAGGTGCATGAAAGAGTTCTCATGAGTAAGGTCATTCATAAAAGAAAGAGCATTACCATGGGTGGTTACTATAGTTTTTGAATATTGTGTGCCGTCTAATGTCTTTGAGAGGTAGTATCATCTCAAGGGGAGAAAGTGTGATTATAGTATTTGTAGGTGGCCCTTTGTCATTAATGTCAAAGGGGGAGAAATACCAAAAAAGGTAAAAAAGGGCAAAATGCAAATTTGTGAGATGGTTGCCATCAAGAATGGTTGCCATAGTTTTTTGAGTGTGTTTGCCATAAATGATAAAGTGGGATATTGTTCAGAATTTTTCTTATTATTTAGGTTTTGCATTTATGTTGTCATTGATGTCAAAAGTTCTTGAGAAGGTTGATATCATTATTATTATCATTTATCATCTTTATTGTTCCAAAGGTGATATTATGAAGATTGATGTCAAAGGTGCTTATGAAGGTTGATGTGATGACTATCATTGTTATTATCATTGATGTCTCAATGGTGCTCTAGTGAGTGTTATGTTGTAACAAGCTAAAGTGTTGAAGATAAATTTTCATGATCATGAGGTTATAGTTCTTTATGAGGTCATTGAAGATTGTAGCTATGAGAGAGAATATTGATTAGTGTTACAATCATTTTGAGAGTGTAATATATGGCTGGTATATGTTCTTATGTATGAATTATTTATTTGAAGGTTATCATGGAAGGTCCCTAATGTCAAATTTGTCAAGTGCTTGAGCCTAGTATTGTCTTGTGGAGCTTAGTTATAGCATGATGAGACCTTGTGTGAAGTTAAAAGCTTAGTTTCATGGTGAGATAAGGTTTTATAAGGATTTTTTGCATTGTTTGAGAATATGAGTGAAGTATTGAGAACTTGAAAAGAGATTTGAAGGTCATTTCAAGGCTAATGAGGTGTGAAGACTCAGGTGTAGAAAGCAATGTGGTGAGAGCATGGCCTAATGAGGTAGAAGATTTAGTTTACAAAGAAAGTATGATCAAGTGAGATTTTTTAGATGTGTAATAGGTTATCCTAGGTGTATTAATGAAGTTTAATTTGAAATTTTTAAGGTTAAGACAAGAAAAAGTGCTTTTAGGTCTCTCAAGTACATAAAATGAAGGGTTCTCAACTTGAAAAGGATTTTATTGTGTTTTTTTTATCATCAAACCTCTGCATAGGAACCTAATATATTCATGGTATATGGGTAAGGGTAATAGCTCAAAATTATAGGAATTAGTTTTTGGATTAAGGGGATATACTTTATGAATGATTATTAAGAGTGGAAACATGTTTAAACCCACCTAAAACCCTAATAAGGACCCAATGTTGAAGATGTGGATCAAAAGTACCTATAATGAATTCATATTCTTATTTAATACATTGTATATTTTAGTGGACACTCCTAGGTACCTTTAGGTGTTATTGGTTAGAGAGAGGAGAGAGAAAATGTTGAGTTATAGGCATGTTTCTGAAGAAGTTGTTATAACTATCAAAAGTTGTATTGGACAAAGTTTGAAAATGTTTGGATTTAGAAGGCAAATAATTTTATTTTATTTCCATGGTGGTTTCTATATTTATTCTAGTCATTACATGTCTCATTTTGGTGATCCGAGTAGGCTAGTCACTAATAGGCCTAATAGAGCAAAATGTGCACAACCTAAGCAGTGTTGAGAAGATGATTCTTTATGTGTTTTCATGAAATATTGATGGATTAAATTGCATGAAAATGTTTTTTGAGAATTTTATGTCATATTAATTCTTAATATAGTTTTTTTAAGTCAGGTATAGAGGTTGAAAATTTGAATCCAAAATGGCTTATCTAGTTCTGGTATGATTGTGAGGAGAGAGGTTAAAAAATTGGTATAATAGACTAATATTTGACATTCAAACATATTAATTTTTTATTTTAATATGTTATTGAAATTCAATATAATAATTTTCATTCATTTGAAGTATTTGAAAGCTATTAAACAGGTGTTATAAGGTCAATGGTTCATGACTATGTTTTTGAAAGTCTACGTAGTTCTGAGTTACAGTGATGAAAAATTGGATTTGAGTGTAATTCCATGAAAGAGTGATGAAATATAGTGCATGGATTTTTTATTCATTAATTTTAAGTCATTATAATTATTTATATAAGTTTTAGAGGTTATTATAAGTTAATAATATGTTTTCACAAAATGGCTTATCTATTTAGGATTGAATTCTGAGACTATAAGTCAAGGAATTGGTCTGTAAGACCAATATTTTACATTATATCTCGTGAGTTTTTAATTTGAGGATGATATTAAGATTTAATAGGATAAATTTAATGTATAAATATTAAATAAAAGTTTCTACACATGTGGTTAATGTTTAATTTCTTATGACTATGTTTTTGAGTATTCTGGCAGTTCTAAGTGAGCAAGTTGCAGAGTTGTTCTTGAGCCATTATTGTCTGAGTGAAGTTATTAAAATTATATTTTTATGTTCATGATTTAATTTATTATATGTATATATATTTAATTTTTAATTTGAGAGATTCTAAAGGAGTTATTTAACTTCATTCTTTCAAAATAGTTTTTGAGGTGTACAGGCCTAATAAGACAGTCTATCCTAAAGAGGGATTTAGGGTATGAACATAGGATGAAGATATAAAAAATTAATGTAATAAGTTAGAGTAATTCGTTGGAAAAAAATTTCAGTGTTTTTTAATGGTTGTATAAGGATATATATATCAAATAATATCAAGTCTCAGCATCAAGAGAGCAGACCTAATGAAGTAGGTCTCCATGAGACCTAAAGGGTGAGTAAAAATAATGTTGGTCATTGTGTTAGAGTGTAACAAGTAAATTAATATTAAATTAAGGTCATATATCATCTATAAAAATGTTATGTATATTATATTTATAGTACATATAAGTGATCAAGCATGAGAGAGATCATATAGTATTTGAGTGCACACAAGCCTAATCTGAATAATGTTAATGGAGTGTTTCAAATGGTGGTTGGAGATATAACATGTCATGAACCTAAGATGATATTATTAGGGGTATATTTTAGTTTTATATGAAGTTTTCCTACTATGTGTGGAGTTCAAAAAATTTCCAAGGAAAAGTGTAATGTGTGACTAAGAAGGCCTAATAGGTCTCCATGAGACCTAAAGAAGGAATGTAGCCTATTGATTTATGGACAACCTAATGTAATGATTAATTAATTTTTATGTAATTTAATAATTCCTACTTTATGTATAATATAAGTGTTTAATTATGTGTGGCCAACCAATAGGTGTATGAGTAAGAGCCTAGTATAAGAACAAGGCCCAATATGCCTAATTGACTAGTTAGAGTATGAGTGAGTGGACACGAAGGACATATCACTTTGAAGAGATAAATGAGGTATTATATATCATAATAAGTGTGTATATAAACTATCATAAAGATCTAATAGGGGTACTAAAGTTGAATATCAAGGTCATATGACCTCATCTGTCTTGAAGAGACCTAATTGAGTGAAGAAGCTTAGAAGGCAATTTGAGAGGGATAAAAGAGAGAGAAAATATAAATAAGGTGATCATAATTTATTATATGATCAATAAGGTCTTTTTAAGGTTATAAATTCAATTAGGTGGTTGAGTTAGTGCTGAGTCATCTAGGGGATTGGTGCCTCCTTGCAAGTGGGTGTTTGTTAAAACCTAATCAAGTGGGTGCTTGGCTAGTTAGAGTTGGTGCCTCTATAAATCTTGGTTTTTATATTATATAACTATAGTCATTTTTTAAATATCAATGGTTTATCTTCCCCTTTATTATTTCCCACATATATGATGTGTTATCTTGTTTCATGCTCTTGTATGGTTACTTATGCTTGTTAAGATCTATATACTTGTATGAATGGCTCATGAATGTTTTCAAGACCGATTCACCCCCTCCTCTTAGTCATTATTATTCCAAAATTATCACTGCTAGTTTCCAACCATGAAGCATCATAAGTGGAGTTCTCTAATTGTCACTTTAACTTTTGAAAAATTTATTGTCAATGTTTTTGTGCTCCTAAACAAAAGTGAAAACATGTTTATGGGTGGATTTTTACATAAAGGTCATGGGATTACAAGTAATTTTAATATATAAATTTTATATAAGTTATGTATTTTCACCTGGAGGATTCAAATGTATAAATGCCAGTTAGATCTCAAGAACTTATTTCTTCACTACAAAAAGTTATATTTTAAGACTTATTACTACAAATTATACCAAAAATTGGTCTTAAAGGTTATATTGGAAAGATATATGATGAAATTATATGTATTAAACATTAAAATTAGGGTTATTATATTTTATCCAAGTGAATTATGATTTATATTTTGTGCACATTTAAAGTTAGGCTACAAACTACATTTTTCTTATATTGTGCAGGGTGTTCTTGAGGTAGGAATGGGTGGTGGGTATTTCATCTAGGGATGATTATAACATATTAAAATAAGATATAAATAACCTTTTATGTGTTTTTAATATGATTTTATATCTATGAAGCACCAGAAGTGGAGTTATATGACTTCTGCTTTAACTTTGACAACATGGGTGAATGCAAGTTGACTCTAAGAAGTAGGACAGCCTTTCAATAAAGATAGAAGCATAAAAAAAGAATTAAAATAATATAAAAATAAAAAACATCCCATAGGATGAGGTATAACATAATCACTTCATAAAACTTGAACAACTAAAATGTATAAGGGCATCCGAAGAATGTATGCAAGAGATGAGTATGCAATTGTTTCTTTTAATCATATTTAAAATAGAAATATGGTATGTTTATAAAATCAATGAATAAAAAATGTTAATATAAATTAAAAAATTATATTAAACTAGTGTATCATAGGCATCCACATTATAATAGTGATAAATGGTTTATATCAAATGTTGTAGCCCAATCACAAGAGGCACTTCATAGTAATATATATGACTCTATCTTAAACATTATATTGTTTTATCCCATATAGTTTAATTGTAACACATATTGAAATATTATAAATTAGTTTTAATAAATTACATGAAGTAAATATTAAATAAACTCATATCTAAATATGACCATACAACCATAAAATTTAGTTTTTCAATAATAATGTGAGCCAAAATATAAATGAAAATATGATCACCACAAAATGTGAAAATATATGTGTAGCCATGAAATACATAATGTCATACAAAATAATAACATAATATAATGTTGGGTGAATGCCATATAGGCATGCAATGCCAATAATGCATACATTTTCATATAGGCATACAAAAAATTACATCATCTTAAAACATAATAGAATGTCAGGTGAATGCCATATATGCATACAATTCCAAAAATGTGTACATTTCCATTTACACATAAGAAAAAGTACCTCATATAAGTCATAATACTCATAAAATAGTATCCCTATCTTTGCCTTCCTTAAATAAGAATTCCCCTAGGATGTCTTACTCATAGATGGAGATCCCTCAGATGGCTTAGATTCCTCAAAAGTTTGAATGCATGTCCTTCTATGCTTATAGTTTACCTATGAATAAACCTAATCAAATATTAATATTATTATCTAACTTACATACTGTACATACAATCGAGTTCAAAAATGAATTTTGAACTAGAATACAAAAATAATTTTAACATACACTTATTATAATCTTGTGGTCATGCTCAATCTAAATTTGACACTTAATAAGGTCAGTGATACTTTGAGGTACATTAATAGGCATGTGAAATGGGGATAAAATATGATAATATTACCTAATAATCATCTAGATGGGACTATCAAATGTCATCAAACAACCTTGCATACACAATACATTCACATAAGTTATATGTTCTTAGCTATCTATTAAAATTATTAAAAAAAACTATATTTACAATTAAAAATTACAAGCTAACATGTACCTCAGTGAGTGCCTATGTAGATAACATTGTAGACAAAATGCATGTGTCTATACCATTTCATAAATATGAAGAAGTCTCCACTATCGTCATCAAGTAAATAAACAACTTCACTTAGTTTTCTAAAAAAAATTAGAAGATATATGGAAATTTCATCTCCTTTATTAAACCCATAATCAGTTAAAATAAATTTCAAACCCCTTTTTTCTCTATAAAAATTGGAATCCAGTAAGCAATTTAGCTAAAAAATAATTCATGGTGATGTAATACCTAATCCTTATATGAATTTTCACTTACATAAGCAAATGGAAATGATGTAATTTAAGGAATTGAGATAATAATTTTCCTTATCCACTTCAATTCAAGTATTATTCTTAAAATTTTACCACTCTTAAACTATAGAACTCTACTCACTATCTTGACTTATACCTTATCCTATATACATTCATTTTGCACTTGCGTGTTTATAAAATTCTCTATCTTAGGTTAGGAACATATTGGCATGGAAGTAGACACGCAAAAAGAATAAAAATATGAAAAAAAGAAGCACAAAATTAGGGGAGAAATGGTCAAAGGGTCCTAAGAATAAAATAGACCAAGTGCATACTATTTAATAACAATGTAATTAAATTTATAGATGATTGATAAATAATTTTTACTTAAGATATTGCATAACATGCATGATTAACAAAAGGAAACTAAATTAAGGATTTGGAATATAAGTAGTGGTTGTTAGGAACTACTGAGTACGATTGATTACTTTTGTATAAGCAACTAAACATAGAATCTAACCAGAAGTAACAAGTAACTAGAAATCAGAATCAACAAAGAACATGAGATACAAGAAACAATGAAAACTTGTATTAAACTCTTCCAGAAAACAATGAAGAAATCACACTCTTCCACCACACCTCTTAGGTGTATAGTATTTCTCTCAAGAGTTCTCTCTCTCAACCAATTACTACAGTAGATCTTCTTGATCTTACACACCTTGTAAATCTAATTGATCTTACTCACCACTTTCTTGGATGAATACAACATGCCCCATGGATCTCTTAAATAGGATCCAAGGTATACAATAATTAGACATCCCAATTACAATAATTAAAAACACAGACCCAAGACTTAAATTAGTCTTCACATGCAAACACTCAAACCACCTAAAATTAGATGAGTCTAATTATGGAAATGCATGTAATCACATGTACACACACAAGTGACCGACGTCAGTTGTTGTCAGTCTGCATATGACCGACATCAGCTGATCCCTGACCGATGTTGGTAGATTATGGTCTATGCCTGACTGATGTCAGCGACAATGTCAATGCCGGTTACTAGTAAAAGCCCAACAACCTCCATAAGAGCTCAATAGTGAAGCTTTTAGCTCCACAACTCAACAATCTCCCACTTGGAGATAAACAATTGCACCTGTACCTATACAGCAACATCCTCTATCTTGTTTCTTTGGTTTGCATCTCCATCTTCAAGATCAATCTTGAAGACCAACAAAATTTGAATGAAGTTTCAACTTCTCCTTTGTTACCAACTTTGTTAACATATCTACAGGGTTCTTATCTATATGGATATTTTCCAGCTTCAACTGTCCATCCTCCAATACCTATCGAATGAAGTGGTACCTAAGCTATATATGTTTGGTTCTTGAATGAAAGGCTGAATTCTTTGCCAAATGAATTGCACTTTGAATATCACTATACAATCTACAACTCTCTTACTCCTTTCCCAACTCTTTCATGAACCGTGTCAACCATATCATTTCTTTGCTAGCCTCTATGACTGTAATGTATTTTACCTCTATACTAGACAAGGCAACAACCTTTTACAACATTGAAATCCATCTAACCACCATTCCACCAATAGTGAACACATATCTTGTGGTGCTTCTCCTACCATCTAAGTCACCTACCATATCTGAATCTACATATCTATGTAGAGAAGTGCTTGACCCTGCATAGCATAAATACCTACTGCTGGTCCCTCTTAGATACCTGAGAATCCACTGAATTGCTTTCTAGTGTTCCTTTCCTAGATTGGCCATAAACTTGCTGACAACTCCCACTGCTTGGGCAATATCAGGTCTGGTACATACCATAGCATACATTAAGCTCCCGACTTCTAAAGCATATGGAACTTTGCTTATGTACTCAACCTCATCATGTGATTTAGGACATTGTTCTTTGCTCAACTTGAAGTGTCCAGCCATAGGTGTGCTTACCGATTTTGCATCCTGCATATAGAACCTCTCCAACAACTTATTCACATAATCCTCTTGAGACAAAATCAGCCTGTGATTTTTCTTGTCTCTCTTAATAATCATGCCAAGGATTTTCTTTGCTGCTCCTAAATCCTTCATGGCAAATGTGTGAGCTAATTTTACCTTTAGCTCAGTAATTTCTTGCATGTGTGAACCTACAACAAGCATATCATCCATATACAATAACAAGATAATATAATGACCATTATCTAATCTGGTAAAATAAACACAATGGTTAGATTGACATCTACTAAAACCATGCTTAGTCATAAACCTATCAAACTTTAAATACCATTGTCGTGGAGCCTGCTTAAGACCATATAAGCTTTTCTTCAACCTGCACACAATTTTTTCCTTACCTATGACCTCAAAACCTTCCAGTTGTTCCATATATATCTCTTCATCCAAATCTCCATGAAGAAATGTTGTCTTAACATCAAGCTGATCAAGATGCAGATCCTCAATAGCAACTAAAGATAATACAGTCCGAATAGAAGTCATCTTTACTACAGGAGAAAAAATTTCACCAAAGTCAATACCTAGTTTTTGTGCAAATCCCTTTACTACCAACCTGGCCTTATGTCTCATCTGTCCATTCTCTCCTTCCTTTAACCTATATACCCATTTATTTTTTAGTGCTTTCTTTCCAGCTAGAAACTCAACCAAATCCCATGTTTGGTTCTCTTTCAAGGAATCAATTTCCTCACTCATGCCATGCTCCCACTGTTTCCTAGATTCTATCTGCATTGCCTCATCAAAACTTTTTGGTTCTCCACCATCAGTTAGCAATACATAGTATAAAGAAGGGGAATATCGAATTGGAGGTTTACTTACCCTTTTTAACCTCCTTATGGGTGTTTGAGACTCATCCACAGCTTGTTGTCCACCCAAATTCTCTGTCAGTGACCGATCTTGGTCATCTTTCTATTTGTACCCGACTGACGTCAATTCTACCTAACCACCAACATTAGTTCCCTGACCGACATCAGTCTCTGTTATACCACTGACATTAGTTCCCTAACTGACGTTAGTCTCTATGTTTTCCTATGATTGATGATTTTTACCTGTGAGCTCATTTTGGATCATTACCTCACCCAAATCAACATTGCCCTACTCAAAATTATTCAGCCTCTTGAGCTGATCACTGTACATCACCTTTTCATTGAAAACAACATCATGGCTTTTGATTATTTTGTTAGTTCCTAGATTCTACAACCAAAATATGAAATCCCCAGAGCCATAACCAATAAAAGTGCACCGCATAGATTTAGCATCCAGCTTCTTTCTATTTTCTTTATCAACGTGTACAAAAGGTTCAAAACCAAAAAATTTGAGAATTGAAAGATCTACCTTTTTACTTATCCAAGCCTCTTCTGGTATTCCACCATCTATAGCAGTAGATGGTCCTCTGTTAATTAGGTACACTACAATATCCATAGCTTTTGCCCAAAACTTTAAGGGCAAACTAGCATGCAACCTCATACTCTGTGCACGCTCCATAATTTTTCTATTCATCCTTTCAGCAACTCCATTTTGATGAGGTGTCCTTAGAACCATCTTTTCCCTATGTTTTCCACTCATAGAATAGTAACTATTGAATTTATTGCTGTAGTACTCACCACCATTGTCAGATCTAAGGCACTTTAATCTCAACCCTGTTTCATTCTCAACCAAAGCTTTCCATTTCTTAAATGTGTCAAAAGCATCAAATTTCCTCTTTATGCAATAAACCCATACCTTTCTTGTAGCATCATCAATGAAAGAAACATAATACTGTGATCCTCTAATAGAAGTTACTTAATCTAGTGCCCACACATCTATGTGAACAAAGCTCCAACCTGTACTTCTTCTTTGTTGACCCAGTCTTGAGAAACCTCACTTTCTTCTATTTTCCAAAAACACAATGCTCATGGAAATCTAGATCTATGCTTTTCAAATCTGAAAGATTACCTTTTGACTTAAGAACATTCATTCCCTTCTCACTCATGTGACCAAGCCTATAGTGCCACATCTTTGCATCTACATCTGAAGTAGATAAAATAGGAGAACAATTAGTAATACAATTACATAGATAAAGAGTACCTACTCTCTTACCTCTTGCTAATACAAGTACACCCTTGGAAACTTTCCAAGATTCCATTGTGAGAGTCATTGTGCAACCTTCATCACCCAACTTCCCTGTAGAAATCAAATTCCTCTTCAAGATGGGTACATGCATGACATCTTTCAACACCCATGTCTTGCCATTCTACAATTTCAGTTGCACTTTTCCTTTGCCAATAATTTGACAAGGCTCACCATCCCCTAAATAAACTTTTCCAAAGTCTCCATGGACATAATCATTGAAAAATTCTCTATTTGGGGTTGCATGGAAAGAAGCACCAGAATCTAAAACCCATGATTCTACTTGACTATCCAAAGAAAATATAAGAGCATCCTGTGCAACAATACCTGCAACATTTGCTTCCTTATTACCTTCTTGCTAATTTTCTTTGTTATCCTTTAGCCAGCAATCTTTATTTGCATGTCCTTTCTTTCCACAATTCCAATAGGTTATTCTGCCAGATCCAGATCTGGATCTCTTGTCTATCTTTGACCTTGATTTCCCATGCTTGCTCTTCTCTCTTTGCCTTCCCTACTTTCAATACTCAAAGCATTACCTGATGTTTCACCTATGCTTTTCCTGCAAATTTCTTCATTCAAGATTACACTAACAACATCTTCAACTTTCAAGATATTTGAAGTAGATGCAGTATTACTTACTTCCATTACCAAGCTGTGCCAATTTTTAGGTAAAGAACATAAGATCAAGAGAGCCTTAAATTCATCATTAAAAGCTATTTTGACTAAATTCAATTGATTTATAATTTCATGGAAATCATTAAGATGACTATATATAGATCCACCTTCCAGCATTTGCAAACTAAATAATTGCTTCATAAGATATCCCTTATTCAAAGCTGAGGGTTTTTCATATAAGTTTTTCAGAGTTCCATTAACTCTACCATTGTCTTTGCCTGTGATAAATTAGAAATCATAGAAGATGCCAGGCTCAACCGTATAGATCCAAGAGCCTTTCTGTCAAGAACATTCCATTCTTCATCTTGCATATCTATGGGCTTGCTATTAACCCCACCCAATGGTAAAAATAGATCTTTCTGATACAGATAATGCTCTATTTGCATCCTCCATAATTGATAATTATTTCCATTAAACTTCTCCATTCTTAGCTTACTTTCTCCTACCATTGCTTTGCTCCCACTCAAACAAAAACCCCTGTGAGTGACCTATAATCAACACACACTAACCCAATCTGATATAACCTGTTAGCAAACCCAAGCTCTGATACCACTTATTAGGAACTACTGAGTATGATTGATTACTTTTGTATAAGAAACTAAACATGAAATTTAACCAGAAGTAACAAGCAACTAGAAATCAGAATCAGCAAAGAACATGAGATACAAAAAATAATGAAAACTTGTATTAAACTCTTCCAGAATATAATGAAGAAATCACACTCTTCCACCACACCTCTTAGGTGTACAGTATTTCTCTCAAGAGTTCTCTCTCTCAACCAATTACTACAGTAGATCTTCTTGATCTTACACACCTTGTAGATCTAATTGATCTTACCACTTTCTTGGATGAATACAACATGCCCCATGGGTCTCTTAAATAGGATCCAAGGCATACAATAATTAGACATCCCAATTATAATAATTAGAAACACAGACCCAAGACTTAAATTAGTCTTCACATGCAAACACTCAGACCACCTAAAATTAGATGAGTCTAATTTTGGAAACGCATGTAATCGCATGCACACACATAGGTGATCGACATTGGTTGCTGTTATCTTACATATGACCAATGTCGGCCGATCCCTGATCGATGTTGGTAGATTTTGGTCCATGCCTGACCGATGTCGGTGACACTGCTGATGTCAGTTATTGGTAAAAGCCCAACAACCTCCACAAGAGCTCAACAATGAAGCTTTTAGCTCCATAACTCAACAGTGGTATTATAGGTAGCAATGAAAATATTAAGTACTTAAGAAACACTATTAAAAAGAGATGATAATCAATAAACTTCCAAAGCATTAAAATAAGTCAGAGAAGGTGAAGGAATACCAAAATATGAAATTAGAATAAATAAGATAAAGAATATATTTTGAAAAAAATTCAAGGAAAGACATAATTAGATATTGAAAGAGACTCTCTAGAAAGTTGATCATTATTAAAAGCATTCAAAGATCCATTATTCACCGCATAAGGTATATATTCAATTAGGGATTCTTAGGTTAGGGATTTTCTCTCTATATATTTCAACACATCTCACACATATAATTTACATTCGTGTCACTATCATTCAAGTTTTAATTTGAACATGTGTGATTTTTATTCAAGATCATAGATCTATATTAATAAAAATGTACACATAGCATAATATTAACTCAAAATTAAATTTATATATGTGAACATTTGCCTAGTAAAATAAATAGATGCAGTAGTAGATGACCCAAAAATTAGTTGTGTATATGTAAACATCAGCTGACCTAAAAATGTATAAGTGAACCATGAAGATGATGGCACCATGTCCTCATGAAACATTAAAATTACATATATATTATTCAATTTTTATGTAAATTAATTGTTAGATTTTAAATGCAAATATAACTTAAATTTAACATGTCAAATATAAAATATACCTACATATCTATAGTGACTAATGTGTGTACATAAATTATAGTTTGAAAAAAGTAATCACTCAAAATTATATTATCTAAACCCTCATAAGCACCAACATCATCATTAAAATGTCTAATTCATATAGAAACGTAACTTTTACAATAGTGGGGTTAGGTATGCACACTAGGTGGAGTATCTCTAACATTAGTCTCAAAAAGCCTACTCTTATGATGAATAAGTGTGTTTTTAATCACACTAAGTGCATACAAAGTGTCACTCTCCATGTCATCCTTCATTATATATGGGATCTCAAGATTAAGTGGCTTTCAAGTAGAGTACCTTACAATTTTATTAGGTGCAAGACATGTACCTAGTCTATCTTGCATAAACCCTTTACCTTGGTCCTAAAACTATGATTAGTTAAAATAACTGGGAATATCATTGAGGATAAACTCATAATATATTTTCCTCAAAAAATATAATGGGACTTCATGGTTTTTACATAGTGGGTAATCAAACACCATCTACCATCAATCCCAAAAACTATTTCTAATCAAATTGTGAGAGCATCAATGGATAGGGAAGAATTTTATTAATAGTGGAAAGGGTTCATTAGTTTATGGGTCAATAAATAAGGCATAAATTAGGTATTTTTTTATTTTTTTATCTTTTACCTCACATGTGTTAAGGTCAACATACCCCCATTTCTAAAAAATATGGATCCTTATGCAACTTTGAACTTTAGCAATGAAAACTTGACATGTTTTATAGATTATTTATATTTAAAGATCACCCATACCTAATAAGGTATCCTATTTATTCATAGTGGATCTCCATGTTTCAGTTGCAGGTTTCATGGGACCCTCATTGAATGGATTACACTTGAATTTTGTAGATTAATCCTCATTCAGGCTTCTACTAGCCTTTGGTCTATAGGAAATAAAGATTAAATCCATGTTTTGAATGCCTTCAAACCCTATTTTGAAAACCCTTGCTTAGATACTTTAGTTTAAATCCAAATTTTGTGGGAGCAAAATTGGTGGGAGCACTTTAAATAAAATGAACTAAATTTAATTTTTATGCTAAACCTTAATCATGTTTTTTTTTTAAACACGACCAAGCCCCAACCTAAAAATCTTATTTAGTCCCTTTATATTTCTCCCTCCTTTATTCCCTTTTGTTTTAAAACTGGGTTTAAATTTCATGTTTGCAAGGTCCTTTACTTTCCTAACTCGATGTCACTTTATGTTTCATGGCCCCTCTTAGTACCTAGACTACGTCTTAGTCCTAAGGCCCCATTCATATTTTTTAACATAAATGAGACCTTAGCCCTAAGACTTTGTCCTAAGTTTTTAGATTGTATTGATCTCTAACTTAAATATCTTGCTTCTTCATAGGATCGACAGTTTATGCTTCATCAGGAAACATTGATCAGATGAATCAAAAAACACCTAATAAAAATGATTTAATCCATCAATCCAATATCATTAAATCACTCAAATCATAATCAATGGCTCACAAGAACCCATATAGAGAAAAACTCTATGGACTCTTCACAAGGTCAATAAATTCAAAGCTCAAGAGCCCCATGGATTTTCCATATGGAATTCCCATGTTTGAACAAAATATCAAAAGGACCTTGGGATAACATATTATGTTATGATTTTTAATTATTCAAAGGGTCATCATTTTATTATGTTTCAAATACTTAAGCTTATGACCTAGTATACTTTTTATATATGGTCCTAAGCTAACTCAATCCACTATATGATTGTAGGGACCAATGGTATGTGTCTATTCAGATCATGCTCTACTATTTGTGCTTACTCATAAGAGATAATTTGATGGAGCATATTAAACCCAAGCTTCTATAGGACCAACTACATTTAGGACTTAAATTTAATGTTCTCATGCCTATAATTTGATGACCACAAGGACATCATTGACATCATGAGTCCATCAAATTTTATCCCCATATGAAAATTCATTAGAGCTTAATTTGGACATTCACACAAATGTCATTAACACCTGTGAGGCCATCATTGACATCCACAAGACTATTAAAATTTAGCTCAAGAGCCAATTTCACTCAGAAGATAAATATAATTAAGAATTATATCTCAATGTCAAAATTGATCTTCCATAGATTAATTTGGTCTATTTAAAGCCATGGCTTGACTCAAATCCTTACAACTAGGTTCAAAATTACATAGGCAAAGCTTGAATATTATGTTATAATCTAGTCATGTTTTTAAACATTGACCCAAACCTTAGTTTATATATTCCCTATGGTCTTTTCAGCCAAATGGGCTTAGTTTAAAGAAAGTTCCCATTACCATAAAACTTAGCTCAAAACTTTTAATCTAAAGTTTTATCATGTTTATTAACATAGTAAAACCCTAGGTTAAAATGTTACATTAAATCCCTTTGTTATTTGGGGCCCCCTTCTAATGTGTTTTAAACTTAGCCTAAAAACTTTGGAATAAAATTTGTTTCATGGTTATCAACACAAAATAGAACTATAGCCTAAATTCTTTATATGTCTTGATATTGATTAAAGTTCATGCACATTTATAGGATTTATGAATCACGTATAATAAAGAAAGAAATATTAGATGGTGTGAAACTAGGATGGACTTTTCAACAAAGTTATAGGAAAATGTGAGACCACCACATGGTAGAATCACATTAACACATAGACTATGTGCATAGCTCTGAAGACCTGCAAAACTGCTAAGTGGCACAACCATGAAGCCTAATATAGACAAGGACCAATAGCATGAAAGTACTGAGATTGAGATAAATGGTCTATGTTGATTCATGCATGAATATCAGATGGTGTGAAACAAAAGGTATATTAAAAGAGGTAAAGGCTAATTATTTTAAAAGTGTTATGAAAAATTGCCGTAAAATTTGCTAGTAGGATGCCACATAGATGTCACATGGGCACAAGATGATAAAAATAGAGATTTTTTAGGCTTAGAAAAGCAAACATATAAATTAGAAGGTTTAAATGAAATCCAAGGCATTAATTCACCTAAGTCCATATAAACCATCACCATTAAAGATATAAAAAAACCATAGCCTCTACTTAAATCCCTAATTTGATCCTAAATTAAGCATAGTCAAACCAGAAAGAACCTAATTATTATCTAAGCAAGTTCAAACTGATCTAGAGACAATTTGTAGACCACTAATGAGAAATTTACAAAAATCATTGTCATGGTAGCATGAAAAAGATAGAACAAAGAAGACACAAAACTATACTTGACTCTAGATGTGGATAGTAGGATCTTCAAGGACATTGTATTAGATGCAGTAGTATTCAATACTGGGGACAATAACTGGTCAAAGCTCTTTTGGGCCATTGAAGAGTTATAGGAAATCAATAAGGAGGATGAAAAGATTGATATAATCCACCATAGGTACTATGGCATAGTTTCTATCTAGATGGTTAATCTCTATTACACAGTAGCAAAACTTGAGGTACTTCATTATATTAATGTTATTGCTCCCATTTTTAAGGATTATAGACTTAATCAAGATATGATCATTCATGACCATAATTTTAAGAAGGTTTCTTAAATTTCACCTATGGCCTTTGAGAGTTATTACAAACTCCCCATTCCTATGTTGGACTTGCCAAAAATTAAGCAATGGTCTAGCCAAAATGACTTGAAAACCACCCTAGTCTCATGGCTATATTTAGGAACCCAAGTATTTTCTGACCCTATTAGAAGAATCTCTATCACCCAATTTAGGGTAGGGATTAGAATGATAATGACTTTGCTAAATATACTATCTAGGGACCCTTCCACCACTTATGTTAGCAAATTATGGGTCTTTAACATATATTTCATGGTTGAGAAAGGACTCACCCATCCTATTGGATAATTGATTAGTGTCTACTTGAAATAACAATTTTATGCAATAAAGAAGAGGACTAGAAACCACTTATTTATGATGTCTTAATTTTTGGATGCCCTGTTGGCCACCATAACCATCCATAACATTAAGAACTATTCACCTAAGGTAAGGCAAACAATCTCTCATTATTATTATAAACTACACATATTCAAATATGGGGACCACATTCTATTCGTTTGTGACTATGTGTATTTAGCCTTGTTTGAGGCTATTACAAGGCCACCCATGATGAGGATAAGTCCCTTAATCAAAAAATATGTGGAGATTATTATATATCTTTGGCTATATCCTAATTTCACTATAATCAAGATAGAAAGAAACTTATTCTAGCCTCTCAAGTTCATAATCTATGTGCCCATCAAGCTAGCCAAACAAGATATTGCATACTAGTTATTCCATGGAATTAATAGTATATGCAAAAAAAAGAGGAAGGGGTTACTCCATCTTTTTCCTTTAACTATCAATAGAAAATTGCTATAAAATAGGGATAGTGTAGACACCATCTCTAGGCATAAAGACTCATTAAACTTATAGCTTTATGAGTTAAGGCAATGGGACCCCAGAGATAATGTTGTGAATCATCTAAAGGCCAAGAAAATAAACATGAAGTATGAGCATCAACTTGGTGTCTATGACACCATGTATATCCAAGAATCTTCATTTTATAAGGTCTTGGTAAGATTGAAAAAGCACAACATTCAACTTAAATCTAGGTTGACAAGACATGAGAAGCCAGCTAGTGAAATCTGGTAGATGAATCCTCTATAGTAACATTTTATATTAGGACCATATACTAGGCCTCCTCCAAAATAACTAGAGGCACCAATTACATAAATTCTAGAAGCACCGATTTCCCAAGGTTAAATAAAAGAGAATCTTGAAGAAAGACCTAATGAGGGAGAAACCTCTTCTACCCAACCTAAGAAACTAGAATATCTAATTGAATACATTGACATTATTACATTGCATCTTGGGGAGATAATAGAAGATGCATTAAAGGCACTGGTTAGTGCATATGGGTCTAATGAAGAAAAATATCAAAAAAGAGAGCCTCAACACAAATTTGAGGAATCAAGAAAGGAAAAAGGAAGGAAATAGCTTTGGACATAGTTCTAGTTATTCCCCCTCAAAAGAGAAAGGTTGAATAAGCATTGGTTCCTTCTAGAAATAAGAATCATAAGATAACCCTCACTCACCATCTGAGTGAATTCAATCTATTCAGTGATGATAATCCCATTGATAGTCCAACCATTCCTAAATGGTTTGTATATGGAAAGATATAAAAGATCCTAATGCTACAACATCAATGGGCCATCACAAAGTCAATCAACATCATATTTCATGAGGAACTTAAGCCTTGGATAGTGTCTCTACAACACAAAGAGTAGGAAAGATGAATCGCTACTCTTGGATCTTTATTTAGCACCTAAATGGAAGCCCTAAATCCATAAAAAATGACACACTCTTTATTAAGTGTTCTATTTGACCCAACCAGTGTTAGATTAGAAAGGATTACCACAAAAAAATATATTGTGGGTGAAGTGGAATTTACTTTCCAGAAGGTGGATCCATTCATTGGATTAACTTTAGTTGGAGGCTAAGGACTAGGAGAAGACCTCATTCATGAAGAGGATATGCTTGAGTTGTCTAATGCTCAAAGTGCTCAACTGTAAACTGACATCAAAGACCTACCATAAAAAATAAAGAACCATCAAGAGAGGAATGAATATTTGGAGAAGCAGGTAGTTTTATCAGTTCCTAACTCTATAATTGAAATGTTTAAGAAATCATTCTATGACAAGTTTGGCTCCTTAAAGTCAAAAAAGTTGAGGTAGAGTGAAATTTTCCTATGGGATACAACCACCAAAGGTTTAATCACCTAATGTAAAGGTTCTAAGATCAAAATCAAGGATTTGATTAACATCTTGATAGGGGATAAAATACTTGGTTTCAAGATTATCAACATATCTTTCCTCAACACCATTTGAGGCTTGATTTTGGATAAAATCAATAGCTTTAGTACATGGTCCAAATCCTTGGAGAGACTCATCAAGGATGAGAAAGAAATATTGGGTAAGATTGAAAAAATCTTGGGGATCATGATTATAAAGCCTTCAAAGCTCACCTCCATAGGAATTATGGTAGATGATTAATTCAAGCATAGAGTTACCTTAGTCATGCAGGAGGTGAGAAAGAAGAGCCAAGCAAATCAAGAGGTGACAACAATAGGATCATGGATATGATTTTAACTATAGAGAAAATGATATCCAAGGAGAGGAAAATCAAAGAGGCTTTAGAAATAAATGACAACGACTTTGATGATTTGGTAGATCAAGAATATGAACTCCTCCTTCAACCTACTATCAACTTGAAGTTAGTTGATGAACAACATCAAAAGGCAATAAAGTTACTTCAATAGAGATAGGGGTCTTCATCAATATAGGGTTCACCAATTAGTTAAAGATATTCTCTTTTGATAAAATTTTTTAAATATTAGAATTAGAATATCCTTTGTAAAGGTAGGTGCATTTTGTTAGCATGTTACTTAAAGGTTAGTCTATTTTAGAAAGTCTAGTGTATTTTAGGGAACTTATAGAAAGTATAGTTGTCCTTCACATTTTGTACACTTATAAGTTGAGGCAACTAATCAACATGATTCCTTAAAGCCTATAAAAGGAGCATTGTCATTTGTAAAAGGAGAGAGTTTTTGAGCTATAAAACTAGTGTAAACTTTGAATTAATTAATATAAGTAGAGAATTCTAAGAAGATTGTCTCATTTTGTTTATGTGAATTTTTATTTAGTTTCTCTCTCAATTGTTTGTTCTAGATCTCAAATTTGAATGGTTTTTAAGAATTCTAGATGTGCATCTTTAATACATGATTGCTAATTTGTGAAAATGCTAGATTAGTTGAATGTATTTAGGTTTACTTCATTTTATTTACTCTACATAAGGATGTACATATGTTATTTGATTGAAGTAGTAAATCTTTAATGTAAATCCAGTTCTTACTTATATTTCTTCATATTATCCTTAGATACTTGCTTGGTGTATAGTGGGATTTGAGCATATGTTATTTTACATTATACATTGGTTAAATGTAGGTTTAGTTGGAATTTAGGCCTTGTCATGATGTTTGAGACAAAGATCAACAATTGTATACTTTCTTTCTACCTTACATTTCTTTTTTGTTTATTTTTTTAACTAGATCACACTAGTTTAAGACCCATTGTAAATATTCATTTAGATTAATCTTTAGTTTATATTTTGATCATAATTCACTAATAGTAGAATAGATACTTCATACTTTGTATAGATTTTGTTAAGCAGACCATGGTGGCTCCCAACCACCAATCAATATAAATATTATGGAATAATCTACTTGTTTTATCGCTATTTCTTCACAGGTGATCAAATCACCACAACATGAAACTCATTTTATGAATTCTAAAATGATAAGTGTTCTTTAAACACTAAGAAAATTTGTGATACACATAGAACCTTAGAAGCATCAACAAGTGGAGCTCTACTAGTGTTAAAATGAGGGATAGCCAGTAAATCCTTGTGAATTTGTAGAATCTTTGATAGTTTTGCTATGTTTTGATCTAAGGTTGGTGTTATATTTTCATATTTGTGTAATTATTTACTCAAGTCTGTAAAGATCATAGATATTTTCAGTCTTTGACCCATATTTGTGCTTTCTTTCCACAAAGATCAATGTTCTTCAAAGATGGATGTTTAATTTTGGTAAGGATAGTCTACAATCTAAGAATCTAAAGTATTTGAGGTTAGAATAGATTATTTTGATCAAATATTCATAGATCCTTTGAAAATCTAAACTCATTTATGATTGGAGTTGTAAAGATCATTCAAATTTACGTATATGAACATATATTTGAGCTAGTTTAGTTGAAGATATGCCTCCTTTGTTGTTCTTTATGTAAATCTTTGTGAAATCCACTTAATGTGTAAGTTTAACTTTGGTTCTTTGTAAATATTAACTTGACACATCATATTTCAAACAAAATTTAAAATTCTCAAGTTGGAATGACCTAAAATTAATACAAGATCACATTCAAAAATAAAGGATCATTTGCTTGAACTAGAGATCCATGGGAAGGCTAGGTGAGACAAAGGTAGGTATAGACATTTGAAATATTTTCCAACTTCACAAATCTAAAGTAATCCTACATTCAACCTTCATCAAGGTATGGTGTGGCTAGGTGATTCTTCCATAAATGTACCAAGTGTAGTGCATGATCTCCCCTGCAATCTTGAGAAATATTCGCCAATGTTTAGTCACAATGGTGTTATAACTGTAGAACAACACATTAAATCATTCAAATCAACATTAAGATTGTTAAATGTCACCCACAAATATGTAACATATAGTTTATTTCTTTTTACATTTAGGTATGTTGCATATGAATGGTTTCTTAATTTACTTGACAATTACATTACCAGCTAGGATGGTTTTAACAATGTCTTTATTGACCAATTTGGCAAGGTTATTAGTGATTGTATCCTATACTAAAAATTTACCACCATTAGAATAGATGTTAGTGATTCCATAAGAGAATTTAATTCCAAGTTTCAAAATATGAATAGTTAACCATACATCCCTAAAAAATTGATGATGTTTTGGATTTAGAAATTTATAAGGATGCAATAGATCTTATGACTTCTATGTTCCTAAAGAGATCTCTTCCAGTCATAACCACCTTAGTCTATGCCTATTATGAATTAGTGATCATTAATGATCAAATTCATCCTCAAGGGAAAATGGCTTAGTTTATCCTAAATGTTAATACACATATACCCACCTTTAATTTATTCCCTAATAATAATTAGAATAGGCTAACCCTAAATCAAATCCTAGTGTTAGACTAGTTACCCTTGAGTCATGCTACCCCAAATTAAAACTTAGAATTCTTGATCCATGATACCACTAGGTTTAATCCAAATTATCAAAATTCATTAGTACCAACCTTTGGTGCTAACCATGTTCATAACTCTAAAACTCCCTAGAGTGAGAATGAATCTATTTTAAAAATGGTCCAAAATCTTAGTACTAACTTTCTTCAGTTACAAAATCAAGTTGGCAATAATGGAACAAGTTATAGTAGAAACTTCTCTTTCCAAATGTTTATTAGACCCAATAATAGGTTTCAAAATGATATCTTTCATAAAAATAAGAACAATGAATAATATTTTGATAATAAAACAATGGAATAAACCTTATTAATATTGCTTTGTCTAATTATTGTAGAGTTCATTGTATTGCTAAGCATGGATAAATTTATTGCATTAAGTTATGTAAAGCTTTTGAAGCATTTTAGGAAGAGTTGGACACTTTTGAGGTAGTGCCTAACAAATATAATAGTTTAGGTACATTAAGACCTAAATTTATTGACCAATCCTTCATGGTGGAGACGTTTGACTTCCCCTTCCAAGAAGATAATGAACTTGATGATGTTCTTGAATAAGTTCATGGTTTCTAATATTTTTAAAATAATACCTAACCTCTAAGGGACATGGAGAAAAATCAGCGCTTGACTACTTAAACTCCTCCAAATAACTTTGGTACCCCCTTTGATACTACTTCAGATAATAACCTAGAGACTCTAAAGGGGAGTAATTTTAAACATAGTACGAATGCTTCTAATTCTTCAAATAGGTTTGGTTATAATATTACGGAGGATATGAAGAAAATAAAGGCTAACATCACATTGCTTGAATTGACATAGATAACTAAGAAAAGGGATCTATTATTGGAGTCCTTATCTAAGAAAATTGGAAAGCCACCTAAAGCTTATAATGCCAATGTTGCTATGTACAAAGCTAAGACAGAGTCTCCACCCTTCCTTATTATGGTTAGAATGTTTGGTAAGAACTTGCATAATTGTTTATTTTATTCTAGTGCCTCTAAAAATATCATGCTTACAGGTATTTGTAAACAACTTGGTTTAACCCCATTTAAATTTTATAGGGTTGGCACCCAATTAGATAAGTTTGGGTTCAAAGTGATTAGGGAATTATTAAATGTTCATATGAAACTAACCTCTAAACCTAGGGTTCAACAATTTATTGATATCTAAATTGTTGACATTATTGGTGCTTATAGTTTAGTGTTGAGAAGGGAATGGACCAAGTAATTGAATAAATATATGTCCACTGACTACTCATATTTGTGGCTGCCATGGAAGGGGGTTCTAAATCAAATCAAAGTGGAAAAAGAACTAAGGTTGAAACATATGATCATAAAATACAATGTTGTCAATGAAAAAGTGAACATAGTTAACTTTTATTTAGGAGTTTTTACTCTCAAAACTACTAAGGTAAGTGATTTTAATCCTTTTCATATTGTCCCTAGATTTTAAAAAAATGAATTTTGATGAGGCTAGATGCAAGTCTGGTTCTAAAGTAAGAGTTGTCTTGACCAACCCTATTGGTAAATTATATCATGCCTCCTATAGACTTTAATTTTAATGCACTAATAACCTTGTAGAGTATGAAACATTGATCTTAGATTTATAATTTACCATCAAATAAAAATTCAAAGAACTACTGGTTCATGGTGATTCAAAACTAGTAGTCAATCAGGTAAGGAGTAAATACAAGTGAAAATTTTCATACCTCAAGAGATAAAAGTTTAGAGTATAGGATTTATTGGAATCTTTTGATGTTTTTAATAATGTTTCCATCCATAAGGAGGAATATAAATCTATGATGAGCTAGCCTCTACCATAACAAATCTCATGCCTGACCAGTACTCACAAAACTTTAGCATTGAGTTGATACTTTGTCCTTTTATCTTAGATAATGTAAACTATCTATAGGTCTTTAATGATGACTGATAAATCCTAAACTTCATGACCAATTTAGGAGAATTTAAGGCCTAGATCATAGATGAGAATGATGAAACCACCCTTGAGTACAAATTTGATGGCAAAGTCATTCAACTAAATGACAATAAGATCCCTAAGCGAATGATTAAATGGGAAGGATTAAAATGCAGTTGATCTTGGACCTCAAGATCAACTTTAGCTAGTCAACATTGTAAAATCCTATACAATTATCAAAAATAAAAGATCCAAGGAACTATAAAAAAAGTACAAAGATGTGATAGATTGGTCATATGATGACTTGAATATTTTTGATCCAAGGGTCATCACTCATACCATACCTATCAAAGAGAATTGAAAACCTTTCAAGCATAAGTGAAGGCTTAGTAATATTATTTTATAACCCATAATTCTCAAAGAAGTCAAGAAATTATTAGATGATATAATTGTATTTCCCATTAGACACTCTACCTAGGTTGCCAATTTGGTACGAATTAGGAAAAATAATGGTGAAATTAGTTGTGTATTGATTTTAGGAATATAAATAAGGCATATAAAAATTATAAATATCCTTTTCTATCTCTTGACCAAGTAATACAAACTATTTTTGGTTCTACCATGATGCCATTCATTGATGGTTTTTTAGGATACAATCAAGTGCTAGTGAACAAGGAAGACATAATGAAAACAACTTTTACAACTAAGTGGGGCACCTTTTCCTATAAGAGAATTCATTTTGGTTTGATCAACATAGGAGCTACATTCAAAAGATCCATAAACCATGCCTTTCAAGGTTTGATTGGTAAATGCATCATAATTTACATGGATTATCTAACTATTTTCTCCAAGAATAGGGAGGACCACTTCATGCATTTACAATAGGTATTTTAAACATGTAGAAAGTATGGAATTTCCCTTAACCCTGAGAAAAGCATTTTTTATGTCACTAAGGGAAAGTTATTAGGCCATGTTATTACTAAAGATGGAATTTCTATAGATCCTAAAAGAATAAAAGCTATATCAAAGATAAAACCTCCCAATAGTAGAAAAGAATTGAAATCATTTTTTGGCACAATAAACTTTGTGATAAAATTCATTTCTAGCTTTGCAAAAATAATCAAACCATGAAATGATATGTTGAAGAAGGATTCTAAAGTCTCATGGAATGAAGAATTAAAGAAGGCATTTTGGGATATCAAAGAGGCAATAGTCAAGCCCTAGTCTTGATAAGTCCAGAATTTTTAAAAGACTTTTTCCTTTACTCTTTTAACTCTGGTCACACTATTTTTGCTATTTTAACTTAGAATATAGAAGGGTGTGACCATATAATTGATTATATGAGCACTAAATTGAAAAATGTTGAGTTAAATTATCCTTTAATTGATCAACTAGATTTTGCATTAGTCAAATCCATTAAGAAATTTAAGCACTATATTCTTAGGAATAAAGTGCATGCCATTCTTCTAGACCTAAACACTAAGTTAATACTAATCCAATGTGAACATGGAGAGTGAAGAGGTAAGTGGATATATGTTCTTCAATAATATGACATAGAGATGAAGACTAAAAAGTTGGTAAGGTGTCAAGGTTTGATTTAAAGTATTACCAATACTAGCCCCAAACTAAGTATTATGTAGGTTAATCAATATAATTTTCAATCTAATGAATAGTATGATCTCATCATTCACTTATTGATTAATGGCACTTTTCTTATAGGACTAACCTAAGATAATAAAATATCCCTAAGGCCCAAATTTACTCACTATCTGATCAATAATGGAATCCTATATTGATAGAACTTTGAAGGTGCATACTTAAGATGTGTATCCAAAGAAGAGGCATCTGAGATCATGAGCATGTTTCATGAAAATTTGGTAAGTGAGAATCCCTCTAGAAAGACAATAGCTCAAAAGATCCTCAAGGATAGATATTATTGGCCCACCATATTTAAATATGCTCATAAGCATGTAAGGGAATGCCATTCATGCCATATTTTTGTTGAAAATATTGTCATTGATTTTAAAGGTCTAGCATTGGTGATAAAGGCCCCATAGCATTTATTGTCTAAAGGTATTTTTAATGTTCATATTTTGGCTAAAATGTGTTGATATTTATTTAATATTAATGAATATATTTTTGGTTGCATAAAAGTCAAAAGAGGGCCCATGGAGAAGTTAAAGAGTCATGAGGTAAAGACAAAAGAGGAATGGGATGCATTTTCCCATGAAGGGTCATCTTGAGGAATTACAAGAGCCACCAAGTGAAGACAAAAGAGGAAGGGTGTAATTTATCATGAAGGGACACTTTGAGGAATATGAAAAGTCATAAAGATAAAGAAAAAAGGGGAAAGGATGCATTTGCTTATGAAGGGTCACCTTGTGACTTTTCAAATATAAGGATTCAAAGGGTCATGCAAATGTGGCACCATTTTCCATGAGGAGTGAAGGGTCACAAAAGGGGAATGCCAAAGGTCATTTGGAAACTTATAAATGAAATATTGAGAAGCCATTTGTAATATGCAATAGTGCATGGTTTAATAATTGTTTTATCTTTAGAAAAGAGGAGAGAATATAAAGAGATATTTTAGAGTTCTATCATTTGTTGAGAAAGAAACATTGAGAGATAGTTGTGTTTTATACACAAGAGGGGTTTGTGCTCATGTGGGTTGGTGCTCATAAATAGTTGTTGTGTTGGTGCTCGATAAAGGTGTTGGTGCTCCTGAAAGTTTGTGCTTGCAAACTTTGTAATTTGATTTGGTTCTCATTCATATACTTGATATTATTCTCCATGGTTTTTCCCACATTAGGTTTCCATGTAAAAATTTGGTCTCTCTCTCTCTCTCTCTCTCTCTCTCTCTCTCTCTCTCTCTCTCTCTCTCTCTCTCATGTGGTGTTTATTATTATTTCAATTTTATTACATATCTTGAATATATGGTTAAGTGGAATTTGATTAAGTGAAATTTTATACGATATATGATATACTGATTCACCCCCCCCCCTCTTAGTATATCCCATGCTTAACAATTGGTATCAAATCATGTTCCTTTAGAAAGAGTTTAACAACTTGAAGGTAGATCAGGGAACACATGATGGTCAAAACACATGAAGGCTTTTCTACAAATAAGGCTAAGATTCAAGAATCAAGTGATATCTCTAGCGATGAAGAAGAGATTTATGCATGACCATACATGAAGATGCCTCCACAAGTAAAAGTATAGATGATCAAGAAGAAGAAAATGATAAAAGTGAGGATGAAGCTGAGGTGAATCTGGAAGAACTCATTTGTGCCTTAAAAGAATTAAAAGCTTTTGAGAAGAAGAATCAAAGATTAAAGCTCCAGATTGAGAAAATGAAAAGGAGTCAAAGGAATAATTGAAGATCTAAAATCACACATTGAAGAATCTAAAAATACTAAAGAAGATCTAACAACTTAGTTGCAAAAAGTAAGTGAAGAATGTGAAAGGTATATTATTGAAATTACCTCTTTAAAAGTAGGTCTTGAAAAAACAAATAAAGCAATCAGTGATAAAGTAGACAATGATTCAAAATTTGAGAATAAAATTAATATCTTGAATAATATATTAGAAAGTCAAAAATCAATGTTAGATAAGACATGTGTCATATTTGAAAAGAAAAAGAACTATGTTGAAGCTCTTATAAAAGAAGAAACAAAAAGGGAAGAAATTAAGACTGCATAGGATAGCTCAAATAAAAAAGGTTGGAACAAACAAAGCTACAAAAGACAATCAGGTCAAAGATACACAAATTAGAATAGGTTTTATTTTCATGTTTATTATTTTTATTATAATGGTTATGGTCATAATAAAATATAATTTCAGAAAAGAGCTAACAATTTTAGAAATAAGGAGAAGGAAACTCATGTAGAGTTAAGCAGAAGCCACAACTCTTTTGCTCCTATATCAAGCTCTGATGAAGAGGCCATAATATGTTATAAGTGAAATAATTTTGGACACATATCTTGATATTAGATAACTATGTTTGATTCAGTCAAGAAGGACCAAAATTTCAAGGCTTCATTCATCAAGAAGAAAGTTTAGACAGGTTCATGGTAGAAGAAACAACCTAAAAAGTCTATGTTAGTCTAGACAACCTTGCATGCAAAAAATGAAGAAAATCCATGGTTTACTGAAAATATATGTTTGAGGCACATGGAAAGATATAAGATCAAGTTCATAACTCTAAATAAGATCAATGGTGGCATAGTGAAATTCAAAGACAATAATATTGCTAAAATTGCCAGAAAAAGTACACTAAGTTTGGATAATGGTATAACTAAGACTAAAATTTTTTTGTATGTAAAAGGTCTTAAGCATAATATTTTGAGTGTAATTAAAATGTGTGATTAGGGACACACACACTAAATTTTTATGTAGAAGGTTGTGAAATTAGGAGAAAAGATTTAGATGTGTTGGTTGTAGATGCTCAGAGAGTAGGCAATAATTTATATATGTTATTAGATATCAAAGGTTAAAGATGTTGTTTGAGTCAGATTGAAGAAAGTTGGATATGGCACAAGAGAATGGGACACATAAATTTTGAAAATATTTTCAACATCAAGAAGAAGTAAGCAGTCAAAAATCTTTTGAAGATTATAAATCCCTCCAACATGTTTTGTGAACCATGTCAACATGGGAAGTAGGTCAGAAGATGGTTCAAGACAAAAGAATACTTGACCACTTAGATGTTAGAGATTGTTCACATTAATTTTTGTGGACTTATGAGAACTCAAAGTAATCAAGGTGATAAATATTTCATGTTGATCATTGACGATTTTACACGTATGACTTGGTTAATGTTTTTGAAGAAAAAAGTATAAGCTTTCAGCCACTTCAAAGCATTCAAGGCTTTTGTTGAGAACAAAACTGATTTGAAGATCAAGTACCTAAGATCATATTGAGGAGGATAATTCATGCTAGATAAGTTTATAGAGTATTTTGAAGACCATGGGATAAAGAGACAATATTCAATAGCTAAAACTCCATAGCAAAATGGAGTAGGTGAGAAAAAAAATAAAATAGTTCAGGAGATGGCAAGGTCAATGATAAATGAATCTAAGATACCAGATAAATATTGGAGAGAGATAGTAGGTACAATAATGCACATCTAAATTAGAGAATTGTAAAGAGTCAATAGTGACAAGACTTCCTATGAGCTATGGAAAGATAAACCAGCTATAATTTATTACTTTAGAGTTTTTGGAAATAGATGCTTCATAAAGAGAACCAATGAAAAATTAGTAAGTTTGAATATAGAATAGATGAAGATATATTTCTTAGATATTATTGAAAAATTAAATCTTACAAATGTTATAACAAAATAACCAAGAAGATTGTTGAAAGTGCAAGTGTCAAGATAGATGAAGATGTAACACAAATAACCAGTGATCTAGTGGACACTCTTGAAATCATTCAAGAAGAAGATTTTGATGATGTAGATGAAGATGAGAAGGAAAAAGAAAAAGAAACCAATATTCCATCTAAATATGTTCATATAAAACATAATAAGAGTGACATAATTGGGAACATAAATGAAGGAGTTCACACTAGAAGGATGATGGTAAGTGAATATGAGCAAGTAAATTTTTCTTTGTTATCCAAAATTCAACCTAATTTTTTCCAGAAGCTAGACATGATGAGCATTGGGTTAAGGTAATCAATGAAGAATTAAATTAGATAGAAAATAATGATACTTGGGAATTAGTGCCTATACCAAAAGATCAAAATGTGTTAGGAACAAAATAGGTATAAAAAAATAAGTTGAATGAAAATGGTGAAATTATCATGAATAAAGCCAAGTTAGTATGTAAAGGATATGCTCAAATTGAGGGTATAGATTTTGAAGAAAATTTTGCACCAATGACAAGGCTAGAGGCTATTAGAATGTTTCTTACATATGCAGTATTTAAAAATTTCAAAGTGTTTCAGATGGATGTCAAGTTTACCTTATTGAATGGGAATCTAGAAGAGGTCTAAATTAAGTAGCATGAGGGATTTATTCTCTCAAATGATAGTATCCATGTATACAAATTGAATAATGCACTGTGTGGATTGAAACAAGCTCTCAAAGCTTGGTATGCAAGACTTGATAAGTACCTACAAGATCAAGGTTTTAAGAGAAGTTTTGTTGACAATAATCTCTACATCAAGATATAAGGTGATCATTAGTTGGTTGTTGTGGTATATGTTGATGACATAATATTTGGAGTTAACATTAAAAGAATGACAAAAGAATTTTTTGATAATATGCAAAAATAATTTGAGATGTCTATGCTTGGAGAATTATCATATTTCCTAGGGTTGTAAATATTTTAGTCAAAAAAAGGAATTTTCATATCTAAAAATAATATGCCAAGGAGATGTTGAAAAAAAATAGTTTTGAGGATTATGCACCAATTGGAACACCTATGGGTATAGGATACAAGGTAAGTAAGGATGAATATTCACCTATTACAGATCAATATTTGTATATATCTATGATTGGTAGTATTTTATATTTGACAACATCAAGGCTAGATAGCATGCATGCAGTGGGCATGGTTTCAAGACATCAGTTAGCTCTAAAGGAGAGTCATGTTTATTTGGTGAAAATAATATTTAGATATGTCAAAGGGACATTAGATTATGGATTTTGTAATCCCATAGGTAGATATTTCACTTTCTTTACTTATACAGATTTCGATTGGGTAGGTTACTTGGATGACAAAAAGAGTACAAGTGGAGGATCTTTCTTCCTCAATGATAGCTTATTATTATGGCTAACTAAAAATTAAAATTCAATATCACTTTCTATAGCTGAAGTAAAATTTATTGCAGTGGTATTGTGTTGTACTCAAGTGCTTTAGATGAATCAAACTTTGGAAGATATCAAGGTAAAATGTGATGAAAATATTTCTATTTTTTGTGACAACATAAGTGTTATTAATATTTCTAAGAATCTAGTGATGCATTCAAGAACAATACATATTCCTATCAGATATCACTTCTTGAGATAGTAGGTTGCAGATCAATAGGCTAAGATGGAATATATAAGTACTACAAAATAGACTGCAGATATTTTCATAAAAGCACTACCAAAGTACACATTCGAGTATCTAAAAGAGGTGGGAGTAACTTCTTTCACTTCTTTCCATTGAGGATTAGCATCGATTGAGAGGGAGATAAGTGTTAGCTCCATGATAGGCCCTTTGACATTGATTTCTAAGGGGTAGAAGAATAGAAATAGGTATAGGAATAGGTGCAATAATAGGAGTAGAAATAGGTACAAGATGTTATAGTAAGGGAGAGTTACTATATGTGTAGGTTGGCATGTGAAATATAGGTTTTAGGATGTGGTAGTTTCAATTTGAGGTTGCCATCAATGACAAATGGGGAGATTTTTGGAAATATTATCATTGATGTTAAAGGTCTAGCATTAGTGATAAAGACCTTGTATCATTTATTGTCTAAAAGTGTTTTTAATGTTCATATTTTGGCTTAAATGTGTTGATATTTATTTAATATTAATGAATATATTTTTGGTTGAATAAAAGTCAAAAGAAGGCCCATGGAGAAGTCAAAGAGTCATGGGGTAAAGACAAAAGAATAATGGGATGCATTTTCCCATGAAGAGTCATCTTGAGGAATTTCAAGAGTCACCAAGTGAAGACAAAAGAGGAAGGGTAAAATTTCTCAGAAAGGGACACTTTGAGAAATATGAAAAGTCACCAATAAAATACAAAAGGGGAAAGGACACATTTTCTTATGAAGCATCACCTTGTGAATTTTCAAATATAAGGATTTAAAGGGTCATGTAAATGTGGCACCATTTTCCATGAGGAGTGAAGGTTCGCAAAGGGGGAATGCCAAAGGTCATTTAGAAATCTATAAATAAAGGCTTGGGAAGCCATTTTTAATATGCAAGAGTACATGGTTTAGTAATTATTTTATCTTTATAAAAGAGGAGAGAATATAAAGAGATATTTTAGAATTCTATCATTTTTTGAGAAAGCAACATTGAGAGATAGTTGTATTTTATGCACAATAAGGGTTAGTGCTCATAAACAGTTATTATGTTGGTGCTTGGAAATGTGGTTGGTGCTCCTACAAGTTGGTGATTGTGAACTTTGTAATTTGAGTTGGTGCTCATTTATATACTTAAGATTGTTCTCTATGGTTTTTCCCACATTAGGTTTCCACATAAAAATATGGTCTCTCTCTCTCTCTCTCTCTCTCTCTCTCTCTCTCTCTCTCTCTCTCTCTCTCTCTCTCTCTCTCTCTCTCTCTCTCTCTCTCTCTCTCTCTCTCTCTCTCTCTCTCTCTCATGTGGTGTTTATTATTGTTTCAATTTTATTTCATATCTTGAATGGATGGTTAAGTGGAATTTGATTAAGTGAAATTTTATAAGATATGTGTTATACTAATTCACCCCCCTTAGTATATCATGTGCTTAACAATTTTCAACACAAAGGAATCAAAGGCAGCCATACCTTTACAACCAATCATGATTGACAAACCTTTTGGCTAGTGGGGGATGGATATTATTAGATTCATTAATCCTAACTCATCAGAAGGTCACAAATATGTTATGACAGCTAATAATTTTTACACTAGATGGATTAAAGTAGTAGCTACTAAAAAATGCAAAAATAAAGAAGTGATCAATTTTTTAGAAGAAAACATATACACCAGATCTGAGACTATCCTCTCTTTGGTATGTGATAATGGGTCTACATTCATATCCATAGAATTTATAGAATGGGTATATGATAATGGTATTATCCTCAAGTTCTCATCCAACCATTACCCTTAAAGTAATGGAGTGTTAAAATCAAAAAACAAGAACTTGATGAAGGCAATTAAGAAGTTTGTTGTAGACAAACCTAGAACATGGCATAAGCTCCTCAAATATGCCCTTTAGGTAAATATAAAAAGAGTCAAATAGGCCCTTAAATTATCTTACTTATTATTGGGTATATGGCCAAAAGCCCATATTCCCCATCACACTTAAGTTTCCAACTTACAAGTTTATGCAAGAGTATATGGAAAAAGACCAAGAATTTACAAATTCAAGGCTACTTCACATAGTTCAGATGGAGGATTCTTGAGAAGAAGATATTGATAACTTTAGCAAGAACCAGACCATAGTGAAATGGTGGTTTGACAATCAATGAAAGGTCAAGGTGTTTAAGTAGGGAGACTTATTTCTTATTTGGGATAAGGCATCTAAGAGCAAGGGAAAACATTGTGAATTCACACCTCTATGGATTGGCCCCTATCAGATTTATGACACACTCAAGAACAACACCTTCAAATTGAAAGACCTATAAAGACCGAAATTCACATTTCCCATGAATGGGTAGTATGTCAAACATTACTTTTCTATTACTCCTCCTAGGTTCTTCATGGAGTAAATCTATAAGACTAGTTAGAGTTAGTGTAGGTAGGCTAATTTAATTCCCTTTGGTCCTTTTCCTTCCTATCCCTTGTTTTTACATAAGTTTGTATATATTTTCTTTCTTTTCCTTTGTTTCCTAATTTGTTGATTTTTATTATGTGTTTTCTTTCCATTGTGTGTTTTTTTGTTGTTATTTTATTCCTTACTTCTAAAAGTTGTTTTAGATATCCCTCAGCTCAAAGTTCATTTTATTTCTCAAAGAACTCTACAAGTTAAAAAAATGCAAAGGTAATGGATCTTAATCATGTGATAACCATGGGATTGAAATATGAGATTGATGTTATAATTAAGATAAAATAGTAAGGACTGGTGAATAGGTTAACTATTCCATAAGGACTTAAACATTATTTTGATCTAAAATTGGCTTTAAGAAGAATTATACATGTAGAATGAAAGATTAAATTATTAAGGCATAGTTATGTTTGCATTTAACAAATATCTTTGACTCGGACAAAGGTAACAACCATAGGTGATTGTCTGAAGATCAAACACTTGACCAAATCCTTAAAATTGGCTATCTTGGTTCCCAACACTTGCTAGAAATCCCAAAAGATCTAAAAATTTAAAAATAAGAGATTATTAAAAAATAAAAAGCTTTTCAAGAAAAGGTGATTTTGTTAATCTCCATCAAGGATATATACACTTAGATGACAATGGTGTAAAGTTATGAGTGGATCCAAAGGCATCTCTATCGGGGTTGTGGATGTCTAGCTAGTAGCAGAGCAATGCCCAAGCCTTCCCTAAACTAAGATCAAGATGATTAATGATTATCCAAACATGCTCCAATTTAATGTTAATGATTAAAGACTTGAAACCTATAAATTATCCCTTAAATCTCATGGTAAATAGTAAGTGGAATCAAAGCACATACACAACATGGCTATGTTTTGATGTTTAACCCTAATTATATAGATACAAGGTTTGTGTCAACCATGAACTGATCTTTATAATAGATTGGTTAAGTGGAATAAGTGACTTAATTATTTATCTAAACTAGAGTCTCTAAGTTCTAACATATTTCTATGTTTCACCAAAAATTCACCATTTATTGAGGTTAACATACCCACATTTTTTAAAAATAGGGACCCTTGTGCAACTTTGAAACTTAGCACTGAAAACTTGACATGCTTTACATATTATTTGTATTTTAAGACCATCCATGCCTAATAAGGGTGGCCTATTTGTTCATGATCATTCTTTAACTTTGCCTAATATTGTTAACAATGGATCTTCATGCTTCGGTTATAGGTTTCATGGGAGCCTCATCAAATGGATTGCACTTGAATTTTGTAGATTAATACTATTCAAGCTTTTACTAGCCTTTGGCTTGTAGGAACTAAATATTATATCCTCTTTAATGCCTTGAAACCCTCCTTTGAAAACCCTTGTTTAGATCCTTTAGTTTAAATATAAATTTCATAAGATCTAAATTGGTGGGAGTAATTTAAATGTAGTGGAATAAGTTTAATTTTTATTCCAAAACTTAATCATGCTTTTTTAAACACAACCAAGCCCTAGCCTAAAAATCATTTTTGGTCCCTTTATATTTTTCCCTCCTCTATTCACTTTTATTTTAAAATTGGATTTAACTTTCATGTTTATAGGGTCCTTTACTTTCCTATCTCAACCTCACTTTATATTTCATGGCCCCTCTTAGTACCTAGACTAACATCTTATTCTTAAGGCCCCATTCATGTTTTTTAATATAAATGAGACCTTAGCCCTAAGAATTTAGCCTAAGTTTTTACATTATCCTTGGCTCTAACTTAAATATCTTGCTTCTTCCTAAGATCGATGGTTCATGCTTCATCAGGAAACATTGGTTAGATGGAGTGAAAGAGACCCCAAAAAAAGGCTTTGATCCTTTAAACCAATCTTTCTCAATCATTTGGATAAAAATCAATGGCTCATGAGAGCCCATACGAAGATCAATAATCTATAGACTCTTCACAGGGTCAATAAAGTCAAAGCTTAGGATCCTCATAGAGTTACCATGTGGAATTCTCTCATTCTAACTCAGTATCAAAAGGACCTTGGGATAATATCTTGTGTTATTATTTTTAATTATTTAAGGGGTCATCATTTTATTATGTTTCAAATACTTAGGCTTATGAATTAGTATATTTTTTATATATATCTCTAAGCTAACTTGATCTACTTTATGACTATAGGGACCAATGGCATGTGTCTATTCAAATCATGATCTTTGATTTATGATTATTTAGAGGAGATAATATGATGTAGTGTATTAAACCCAAGCTTCTATAGGACCAACTATGTTTGGGACTTAAATTTGATGCTATTGTACCCATAATATGATGATCATGAGGTCACCATTGACATTCATGAGGCAATCAAATTTTATCCCTATATGAAAATTCATTAGAAATTAATTTTGACATTCACACGAATGTCATTGATGCCTATGAGACCATCATTAAAGTCCATGAGACTATCAAAATTTAGCTCAAGAGCCAATTTCACTCATGAGATAAATGCACTTAAGAATTACATCTCAATTTCAAAATTTATCTTCCATAGATTAATTTGGTTTATTTAAAGCCATGTCTAGACTCAAGATCCTTATAACCAGGTTCAAATTTACAGAGGCTAAGCTTGAATATAATGCTAGAATTTAGTTGTGTTTTTAAACATTAACCCAAACCTTAGTTTAAATATGCCCCATGGTATTTTGATCCAGATGAGCTTAGTTTAATGAAAGGTACCATTACCATAAAACTTAGCCAAAAAAATTTAATCTAAAATTTTATCATTTTTATTAACACGGTAAACCCCTAGGTTAAAGACTTACATTATATCCTTTTGTTATTTGGGCCCCCCTTATAATGTGTTTTAAACTTAGCCTAAAAACTTTGTCTAAATTTTATTTCATGTTTATTAACACAAAATATAACTATAGCCTAAAGTATTTAGACTAAATTATTAATATATCCTGATACTAATTAAAGTTCATGTACATTTATAAGATCTACAACTCACATATGATCAAACAAGAAAGATCATATGGCATGAAACTAGGATGGACTTTTTAACAAAGCTCTAGGTAAGTGAAAGATCACCATGTGGTGAAAGCATGTTAATGTGTAGACTAACGATGTGCAGAGCTCTAAAGAACTATATAAATTCTAAGTGGTACAACTGTGAACCCTGCTATAGACAAGGACCAACAATGTGTAAGTCCCAAGATTGAGATCAATGGTCCACATTGATCCATGCATGAAGATCTGTTGGTGTGAGATAAAAGGTAGATTCAAAAGGAAATGGTTAAATCTTTAAAATCATTATGAAAAAAGTGCCATGAAAGTTGCTAGTAGGATGCCACATAGATGGCACATGGGCAAAAGATGACAAAAATAGAGATTTTGTGGGCTTAGAAAAGTAAACATATAAAATAAAAGTTCTAAATCAAATCCAAGACATGAATCCACCTAAGTACAAGTAAACCATCTCCATTAAATCTATAAAAAAATCCCTAGACTTTACTTAAATACCTAAGTCAATCTTGAATTAACCACATTTAAACTAGAAAGAACCCAATTATCATCTAAGCAAGTGCAAATTGATCTAGTGATAATTTATAGACCACTAGTGAGAAATTTACAAAACTCATAATCATGGTAGCATGAAATCAAAATCATAGAGAAGATATAAAACTTTACTTAACTTTGGATGTGGATAGAAGAATCTTCAAGGACATTGTATTAGATGCAGTAACATTGAATAGTGGGAATAATAACTCATCCAGGATATTTTGGTCTATTGAAGAGTTACAAATAATCACTAAGGAGGATGAAAATATTGTTACATTATACCAAAGGTATTATGACATAGTCTCTATCTAGATGGTCAGTCTACACCACATAACAATAAAACCTGAGGTACTTCATTGTATCGATGTTATTGCTCCCATTTTTAAGGATTGTAGACTTGATCAAGATATGATCATTCATGAATGTCATTTCAATAAGGTTTATTACATTTACCATATGGATTTTGAGATTTATTACAAACTCCCCATTACTCAAGTGGACTTGCCCATAATTAAGTAATGGTCCAACCAAAATGACCTCAAAACCACCCTAGTCCCATGGCTATATTTAGGAACCCAAGTATTTTTTTACCCCATTGGAAGAATCCCTATCACCTAATTTAGGGTAGGGATTAAAATGATCATGAATTTATTGAATATAATATTTTGGGACCCTTACACCACTTATGTCATAAAACTATGGGTCCCTTATATATATATTTCATGGTCGAGAAAGGACTCACCCCTCCAATTAGAGAATTGATCAGTGTCTATATAAAACTACAATTTGTTTCTATAAAGAAGAGGACTAAAAAGAACTTATTTATGATGTCTTACCTTTTGGATGCCTTGATGTCTACCACAAACATCCTTAACATCAATAAATGGTCACTTGAAAGAAGTCAAGTAGTCTCCCATTATTATTCTAAACTACACATATTCAAATATAGAGACCATATTCAATTCATTTATGACTGTGCATATTCAGCCTTGTCTTAGGCTATTATAGGGATACCCATGATGAGGGTAAGCTAATTAATCAAAAATATGTGGAGCTCATTAGAGATCTTTGGTTGTATCCTGATTTCACTATAATCAAGATAGAAAGAACCCTATGCCAGGCTCTCAAGTTGCCAATCTATATGCCCACCAAGATGGCCAAGTAAGAGATTGCATACCATTTATTCCATGGAATTGATAGTATATGCAAACAAAATAGGAAGTGGATACTCCATCCTTTTATTTTAAATATCAGTAGAAATATGTTACAAAACTGAGATAGTGTGGACACCATCTTTAAGCATAAAGACTCATTCAACTTAAATCTTGATGAGTTAAGGCAATCGGACCCCAATGATAATGTTATGAATCATATGAAGGAAAAAAAATAAACATGAAGTATGAGAATCAACTTGGTGTCCATTACACCATGTATATTTGAGCATCTTCATTTTTTGAGGTCCTAACATGATTGAAAAAGCACAATAGTCAGCTTAAATATAGGTTGACAAGAGATGAGAATCTAGTTGGTGAAATTTGGTAGATGAATCCTCTATACTAATTTTTTTTTCTAGGACCATATATTAGGCCTCCTCTAGAACACTAGAGGCACCAATTTCACAAAGTTTAGAATCACCAATTACCCAAGGTGCAGGAAAAGAAAAGCTTGAAGAAAGACCTAGTGAGGGAGCAACCTTTTATACCCATCCTGAGAAGCCAGAGTCTACAATTGAATATATTAACATGATTTCATTGCATCCTAGGGAGATAATGTAAGATTCCTTAGAGGTATTGGTTAGTGCCTATGGGTTTGATGAAGAGGAATCTCAAGGAGAGCCTCAACCCCAAGTTGAGGAAGTAGGAAAGGAAAAGGGGGAGGAAATATCTTTGGAGTTAGTTCCATTTATTCCCCCTCAAAATAAAATGGCTAAATCAGCATCAATTCCTACTAAAACTAAGAAGCTTAAGATAACCCTCACTCACCCTCTAAGTGAAGTTAATATATTCATTGATGAGAATCCAATTTATGGTCCAACCATTATTTAATGGTTTGTATATGGAAAGATACATAAGATCCCAATGTTGTAACATCAATGGGCCATCACAAAGTCATTCAAAATCATAGTTCATGAGGAACTTAAGCCTTAGATAGTGTCTCTAAAATAGAAAGAATAGGAAAGACAAATGGTTGCTTCTAGATCTTTAGGTAGCACCCAAATGGAAGCCTAAAACCACCAAAAATGACACACTCTTAAATTAGTGTCCAATTTGACCCAACCACTACTAGATTGGAAAGGATTACCATAAATAAATCAATGGTGGATAGAGAGGAATTCACTTTTGAGAAGGTGGATACATTCATTGGTTTAAATCCAGTTAGAGGCCAAGGACAAGAGAAGACCCCATTCATGAAGAGAATATACTTGGGTTGGCTAAAACTCAAAGTGCCCAATTGCGAACTAGCATCAAAGGCTTGCAACAACAAATAAAGAAACCTTAGAAGAAGAATGAAGATTTGGAGAAGCGGACAATTTTATCAATTCCTATATACATAATTGAAATGTTTAAGAAATCATCCTATGACATATTTGGCTCCTTGAAGTCAATAAAGCTAAGGTAGAGTACACTATTCTTATAAGATAAAACAACCGAGGGTTTAATCACCTAATGTTAAGGTTATAAGGATAAAATCAAGCATTTTATTAACATCTTAATAGGGGATAAAATCCTTGGTTTAAAGACTATCATCATATCTCACCTCAACACCATCTTGGGCTTGATTTTGGATAAAATCAATAGCCTAAGTATGGTCCAAATCCTTGGAGAGACTCATTAAGGATGAGAAATAACTACTAAGAAAGATTAAAAAAATATTGGGGACCATGATTATAAAGCCTTTGAAGCTCACCTCCATAGGCATTATGGTAGATGACGAATTCAAGCATAGAGTTACCTTAGTCATGTAAGAGGTGAGAAATAAGAGCCAAGGCAAGTCTGGAGGTGATAACAATAGGATCATGGATATTCTTTATAAAGGCACATGTATTTTGTTAGAATGTTGCTTAAAGTTTAATCTATTTTGGAAAGTTTAGTGTATTGTAAGGAATTTTGTAGAAAGGATAGTTATCCTTCACATTTTTTACACTTTTAAGTCAAGGCAACTAACCAACATGCTTCCTTGAAGCCTATAAAAGGAGCATTGCCATTTGTAAAAGAGGAGAGAATTTTTGAGCTACAAAACTAGTGTAAACTTTGAAGTAATTAACACAGGCAAAGAATTCTAAGAAGATTGTCTCATTTTGTTTATGTGAATTTTTATTTAGCATTTCTCTCATTTTTTTGTTCCAGATCTCAAATTTGAATGGTTTTTAAGAATTTTGGATATGTATTTTTAATATAGGGTTGTTAATTTGTGCAAATGCTAGATTAGTTGAATATACTTAGGTTTACTTCATTTTATTTTCTCTGCATAAGGATGTGCATATATTATTTGATTACAATAGTAAATATTTAAATTAAAGCTAGCTCTTACTTTTATTTCTTCATATTATCCTTAGATACTTGCCTACTGTGTAGTGGGATTTGAGCATATGCTATTTTACATTATACATTGGTTAAATGCAAGTTTAGTTGGAATTTAAGACCTTTCATGATGTTTGAGACAAATATTAGTAATCATATACTTTATTTCTACCCCAACTTTCCTTTTTGATTCTTTTTTTAACCAGATCACCCTAGTTTAAGACCCATTGGAAATATTCATTTAGATAAATCTTTATTTTAGAGTTTGATTATAATTTAGTAATAGTAGCATAGATACTTCGTACTTTATATCGATTTTGTTAGCCAAACCACGGTGGCTCCTAACAACCAATAAATATAAATATTATGGAACAATATACTTGCTCTAAGGTGACTAGATCACCATAGCCTATAACTCATGCTCTAAATTATTTGAATTTTGAAATGAGACGTGTTCTTTAAACACCTATGATACACTTAAAGGCATCAACAACATGATAATAGTTTTTCATCATAGTAAGCCCTAAATTTATCCCTATATGATGCCCATATATTAATTTCACTCATTATTGAGTCAACTTTACCTAATACTAAATCTAGGGTATTGGCCAAATAAGGGCATTGGGTGTTGGTTGAAGTGGGGTCCCTCATTCTCCTAATTGTTTGTTCAATTGTTATTTTATTTTCCATTGTATGCAACTAAATCCTCCTAACTATCTGGGGGTCTTGTGTAAATTAGGATGGATAGGAGGGATAAGAGGTTAAGAAGGTTGGGAGGAGGATTAACAAGTTGTTCTTGTATAGTTGAATGGGATGTAAAAAAATGGTTTTTCTAACAAAATAATGCAAATAAAAATATCTAAAATATAACACTAATAGGTTTAGTTTTTGATTGCTTACCTCTCCTTCATAGTGACATTATCAATATGTCTAGGTAATAGGTGAAATTAGAATGTTTTATCCTCCTCCAAGCACAATGTGAACATAGATTAAAATAGATAAGGTCATAGAAGATAGAAAAATAGATGAGAATAACAATACCCATAGGTTTTTTTTTCAAGTTTATATAACATGTAGTCATTATATACACTATACATAATTCAAACACATTATAATGCATACATGTTATAACATTTATGCATTATGATATGGTGATACCTAGCCTAAGCTTTAGTAACATATACACATTATAAACATTAAGTGTATGCATAATGTCTATAACACATATGTGTTAGGGTAAATATCCACATAATTATACCCCAAAATCATGCACGTACCCCATTTAAGGATCTCAAAGGTTATGATATTGAATAATATAAAATGATATTACTATAAAAATAGTATAAATTTTGTCCTGTAGAAACCTAAAATAATCAACCCCTTATTAGAAGACACCATCAACAAGGATGTAAATATAATGTTGGGTAGTGGTGTCATTGATCTATTTAGATATTCTAATTAGGTATTGTACCTTCTCCTGGTATGCAAATAAATGGTGGCATTTGTCTCTAGGTAGATTTTAAAGATTTGAATCATGTTATTAGAAAATATAACTTTCCTTTGCCTAATACAGATAATATTTTATATCAAGTCATGAGATTTATAACGATGTCATTATTATATGTTTTTTTAGTTATATTTTTGTAAATGCTAAATATAAAAATAAAACTACCTTCACTACACAAACATGTACCTTTTATTTTAACATAATGCCTTTTAGACTAAATAACACATAAATTATGTTTAAAATAGAAATGCACCTTAATTTCAATAATCTGATTGGTATTATCATGTAAGTCTATTTATATTACCTCACCATTCATTCTATGAAATATTACAATCATATTGATCATCTATAAATTTTTTGATTAGATGTAGAAGAGATGGTATCTCTCTTAACCCAAATAAATCATTTTTTTAGTTACTCAAGGTAATTAGTTGGATCACATCTTCTCTAATGATCAAATTATATTGACCCTAATATAATCAAAGATATTACAAAGATACCCATACCTAAAGATCAATATATTTTAATATATTTATCTGGAAAATAAACTCTATTAGAAATTTTATATTTGATAAATCTAACCCTTTATTGATTTTAATTAAGAAAAATTAGATTTATATATGTGATGCAAGTTTAGATGCTACAATTGATGAAATAAAAATACAATAGTATGTGCCTTTATTCTTACTAAACTAGATTTGAACGTAAGTTTTATCTTATACATTAAAGCAATCAATAAAGCTACAAGTTCCATAATAACTTAGTATAATAATAAAAAATAAGAAATACCTAATGGATACAGGAGTGAAGTGATAAAATATTTTGAAAATAGGTATCCTTTAATTGTAAAATTTGTACTTTATTTGATTTCATCCTTAGAAAAATTTAAGTATATAGTTAATAATATTTTTTTTATGGTCTAACACAAATATTCTATATTAGTTACTCGAAAACAACCCATGATTCATGACAATATAACCAAATGGGTATTTATAATTTGAGATTTTTATATTGAATTTGGAACCTATAAAATTATCAAAGGTAGAGATTTGGGTAAACATCTAGCTAAAAATGTAACTTCCAATATTAATTTAGTGATAATTTATATATATGATAAGTTTCATACAAAACACTCATTCCCAAACCATGAAATTTATTAAACTTGGAAAAAAATCAAAGTAGATATGAAAATACAATATTGGGATTGTATGTTTTCACATGATGTCAGGTATCATGATTTAGTTTATTATGTTTTATAGTCAATCTTGTTCCAATTCATAAGATAAAAAATTTAAAAAATATCCTTTAGAATTCATGTCTTGGATTTTGTTTTACTTTAAAATTAATTTTTATTTTAAAATAGAGATGGATTTTTTTAAAGATGTTTGACACTTAAATGAACTAAGCAAGTCCTTATACATTATGATGAATGTATATTTTTCAAAAATTATGCTACAAATACCATTTCACATAAGGTCTTAGTTACTAGATATTATTGGCCAACTCTATTTAAATATTTTTTCATTTAGTATAATCATGTATGCCTTGATTTTTATTTGCATAAAGAGATAGGCTATGTGAAATTTCATTAAATCTAATCACTTTTGAAGCCTTACATTAAATGGAGGATTGGATTCAATTATGGTGTTGATACTTCATCATCAATAGGTCATGGGTATATTTTAATAGATATTTATTAAAGATATATTATTTTTATTGTCCTTGATGTAATTGAAGTTTTTTTAAGAAAAAATGATGTAATAACTTTTTAATCTATGTTTCAAATCACACTCCATGAACCATCATCAAGATGAGAGAATGAAATGAATTACATTGAAAACTACAATTATAATTTAGATACAATTAGTAATGAGGTGATTTGATTTTATGTAGTTGGGAAAATTAATATAAAAATATAAAAACAAGATAAGGAAGATAACAAATTAATTTAATATAATATGTGTTGTTAATAAACCTAAAACAATTTTCCATAAAGATGAATACAATTTTGATAAAAATGAAAGTGATTTTTTTATTTGGTTAGGTAAAAAATTAGTTTTTATAGGGATATTACAACCACAAAGTATGAAAAAACATAATAGAAATAAGCTTTGATACAAACAACCCCATGGGCTAGACAACAAAAAGGAAATTCAGCCAACTAGCCAAGAACCAACCATGAAAGCAAAGTAACCACACAAAATTCAAGACTATAAGACCATAAATAAAGGTAAAAAAATAATTAGAAGACTCCTTAGAGTTATCATGTTAATTTGGAGTAGCATGTTCTAGCTTTCCTTATCCTTCAGTATTTCCTTTGAGACTCTACCCCGAGTATACTTGCCCAAGCCTTCAACCAATCCCTTTGGGCATTTCTTCTTTGATGTCTTAACATCTTTCTTTTCATTATGGGTGTTCTAATAATCTTTAATAACTTTGTAAAAAAAAATTATACTTATGAAGGGATTGGGTGGGAACATCACCCATAGTTTTGTCCTTTGGGGGTTTCTTATCATCAACTTCTTCAATTAGTTTTTTCTTTTTCCTAATATTATGGTTATTTAAATCCTTCCTAAACTTGTCACTTTTAGCTTTCATAGTGTTCCATTCTTTCATGAGTTCATCCATATACCTACCCATTTCTTGATATTTATCATAAAATGATCTTAATTTCATCCTATGGTCCTAGTAGGGGTCCTCAATATCACACTTTTCCTTCCCTTTATTTCCACCTTTCTTAGACCAAGTGATAATAATGGACTTAGGCTTCTTTCCCCCCAAGTTAGAAGGGCTTCCAAACTTATGTTTTATACCTCTATAAATAGAAACATAAATATAATCACTAAATTGATTCACAAGGATGGAAGTAAATATATTTATTAGGATGATATTTATGAAGAGATAATTTTATACTTTAAGAACCTACTAAAGGAAAACGGCTCATAAGACACACTTATGGAGGAAAGGCTTCTATAAAACCTCCCTAGAATTATTTTCAAATCTAAGAACTTGGAGATCCTCAAGCCCCATTCTATGGAGGAAGTCAAAGTGGTATTCTCCATGGAATGAAATAAGGCCCCTAGGCTCGATGTCTTTCCCTTACTCTATTTTAAAAAAAAATGGGACATCATTCATGTGGAAGTGGAGGCTGCAGTGCGTGTATTTTTAGAGTTTGATCTATTCTTAAAAATGAAAGTAATTTAAAATTATAATTTATTATGAATATTTTAAAAATAAATCAAGAAGATATATTATGACTATGTTAGAATCTACATAAATTTCTAGGAGGAACATAAAATATTAACTTTTAAATGAATGGAGGTAAAGAACATGAATGAAGTAAGCTAAAAAAACTACTAGAAAGAGATAATGGTATGAAATAAAAGGAAAGGAATAAGAGGGGAAGAAGATTGAAATGACCTAAGAACCAGATGACCCCTCAAGTATGGAATATAGGAAATTATTCAAATAAAGTCATCAATTTTTTATTAAATTAATGATTGGTCACCAAGAAGGGTTTAAATATAGACCACCATCTCTATTTGTATTGTTATCAAACTGAAAAAATGTAATAGCTTATCTTAGGTGTCACTTTAATTATTGATCATATGTGGATATGACCTTGGTATTCTTAATACAAATATGATGACGAGTCCTAAAAGAGTGTTATGCTAAAACATACCTCACTAGTACTTCTTTGTTTATATCTAACACATGTTCATTGTCCCTCATGGTGATAGAGTGTCCAGTTTATATAATTTAGAAAATCTCATAAGAATAATCAATTTTGTACACTTCATTTCTAAGGGTAGATTAGACTAATGTCATATATTTAGATGGCACTCATGTCAACTAGCTACATGGTTTATAAAATTTAGAATATTTCCATACCCACTTAAACAAAGTTGTTGGTACCATCAAGTTCACAAAATAATTAAAAGCTAAGGGTGAACTTCCTTTATTAGACATCATCCTCTTTGGAAAATATTATGGATCGTTTTCATGACAAGTGTACAAAAAAATACACCCACACCAATCTCTATCTTCATGTGAATTTTTACCATCATTCCTCTCAAATAGCATAGGTCCTCAAAACCCTTTCTATTATAACTTTGAGAATTTGTGATAATGATCATTTAGAACCTCTAAATCTACTATAAATTCTCATGTTAAAATTATAAGTAGGGATGACAACCTTGATAGACCTAAAACTTTCATACCATATGTGGAGGGAATCCTTAATAAAATTATTTTTTTAAGAGAATTCAAATTCACACTACATTTCTCCCTTATATAAAATTTAGAATATTAGTTATCTAACCCTTATAATTGAAATGTAAATTAAATATAATTATTGTGGGATGTCATACACTAGAGATATGGATTGATCCATCATCATAAGGGTCAATGAACATGTGTTAGATATTAAAAATAAATATTGGTGAAGTTTAATTTAGTATAAAACTCTTTCAAGAATTGTTATTATATTTATATTGAGAATGCCAAGGTTTTAACCATAGAGGACCACTAATTCAAATGAATCTCAAGAGAAACTATTTAAATTTTAAATTTTTATAACAACATGAATAGGGATGGTGGTCTAAATTTAAACCATTTTTGGTAACCTATAGTTAATTTAGTAAAAAAATGATGACTTTATTTGAACAAGTTCATGTGTTCCCAGATTAGGGGAAATGATTTTCACTTACAAGATTTAGAGGGAAACTGTCTATGTCATACAATCAATAGATTTCATTTGAAACATTTTTATGAATAATATCATTTTTGTTTCTCAATTTTGGGTTTCTTATGTCATTTCATTATAGATTCATACCTTATTTTCCCTTTTTTTGGTTTCTTATTGTGTTAATCCTAATCTTCATCAATTAATGTATAATATACTTGGTTTAGGAATATTCAAAACTAATTCATGTATGGGATTGTATTTATTATTTATTTAATTGATTATTTAAATACTTTGACTTATTTTAATATTAAATATTGGATATTAGACATTAATAAATTTTTATTATTACTCTATATTTATATTTTATGGAATAAGGTGATGTAATATCACCTATTCAACTTTAAATTCCCTAGTATTCATTTCCCTTTCTTTATGTCATATGATTCAAATGCTACATCCCTATCATGATATATTAATTAAGGAGTTCTCACTTAAATACTTGGGAATTTATTTTGACATGATTTTACTCCTAAAGAAAAAATTATAAAATTTTGTGATTGTAACCTGACCTCATATCTAAAAATGTAAAACAAGGTCACTAAAGTTATCAAAAAATTTAATACTCCCATTAAAAAATTTAAATTTTGATAAATTTTCTATAACACGCTCTATTTTATATTTTTTAAATTTATTCATGTGTAATATAAGAAATTTTAAACATTTAATTTCATTTTTATGATTTAATTATTATTAATTTCATATTGCACATTTAATTGATTTTTATTGTAATTAAATAGTTGATTTGGTCATATGAAGTTAAAATAAATAGTCAATTATGGCTCGAATAATAAATTAGTACATGGTTGTATTTTATTTTATACATCTCTTCATAGAATAAAAAATTAGTACATAAATTTGAATCGTCCCAATTGGATCATAATTTATTTGAAAACACTTTAAGATCAAAGTTTTTTTTGGTCAACTTCTAAGAATCACAATAATAAACATGTTAGAAAAAGAAATGAGCATCAATGAAAAGGTTAATAATATTTGTATATAGTTATATGTACTCTCTCTTTTCATTTACAATACATAATGTATTGTTGTATTGAAATGCAATCTTGCATAACTTCAAACATTATAATTTACACAACAAGAAATAATTAAATGCCAAATGAGATTCAAATAGTAAGTTTTGATTATGTCTTGTCGACTTGGACTTGTCTTATTATAATTATCTCCATATATAAAAATGGATAATTTAGTTTGTGGCATACTTAGTTTGGAAAATTCACCTTGGCCCATGGTATAAATATAATTTTTGAAGTGTTGAAATGTTTATAAGTACCTTTTCCCATTGATAAATAATAACTCAAAATCACTTCAAAAGTGGGTCTAATTTCATATAACCATAACATCATCCCCAGGTCCATTTTCATACCATGTTTGAATAATTTAGAAGGCCATATTTGGGAAGGGATTATTGTAACATTGGTTATTTTTATTTTCAAGAGTTTTGAATGTTTTAAATATAATAGAGTTGAATTTAATTTTTTTTTAATTTATCATGTTTTTTAAAAGACATTTTATAAATATGTTTCTCAATGTTAATAATGACAAAGGCATAAAACATGCCTACATTCAATTAAAAGACCCAACTTAAGAGACACCTTTCTATACATTAAATGTGTCTCAACCTTTGTGTTTCTACTTGGTTATATAATGTTATTCATAGTTATTTTTCATTTTTCATAATATTGGAAGGAAAAGTGTGTATCCAAGCTCTATTGATTTATTTTTAGGGTATATAATCTTTAGGGTGAGCATTTTTTGTTTGAACTATAAGAGTTTTTATCATGTTCAAAGTAAAAAAAAAGAATGGACATAAATATTTTTTGAAATGATAATTATTTTTGGGTTTTCATAAGGTACATGTATAATAAGATATTATTCTAGTTTGAAGATTGTATGTAGTGATTAACTCCAATTTTCAAACTATGTATTCAATTTTCAACTATAACATTGATGGTTTGTAAATTATTTGTGAATCTTTTAAAGTTCCTTGAGTTGTTATGGATAAATAAATAAGTTGTGATATCTATTTTGAAATAGATGAAATATTGAGGTTTTTAATTTTTGAAGAATATTAATTATTCCTTCTCAAACACTATTCTATGTTAATGGGTTGTCAAATAAGGTTTTGTTAGAATATAATATTTTTAAGTGCAATTTTTCCTAGTTTTAATATAAATTATTGAATAAATTTTCATTTCAAATTGAAATAAAGATTAATGTATTTATTTTCTAATACATTTTTTTATCCTTGTATAGAAATATAAACATTTTTCAACTTTTATGATCTATGATAGTTGAATTGTATTAATAAAATAGCTATACTTGCTTAATAGGCTTGCATGGAATATAATATTTTTAAGTTGCAAGGTTGTTATTTCTCTTTTTGATATTTTAAAATAGATGTTTTTTATATGATTAATTTTGAAAAAAAATATATTTGAACACTTAATTATTATTGTGGTTGTATGATCTTTATTATTAAATTGGAGATTTTTGTAAGAATGAGTATTTTGGGTTCTTGATATGTTTTCAATATAAAATATTTTGTTCTAAATGAGATCTTAAGGTAAACACCTAGAATTTGAAATGAAAAATGATATTATTTGTTTTGACTAGTTGGAATTAAAAAATATTTGCTATTTTTTGAGATCACAGTTTTCATTTTCAATTTTATGATTGCAAAGTTAATATAGTATATATATTATGTTCTAGGACAAAGAGAAATGCTTTTGGGTTTCCTAAGATTGTTTCATTTTGAAAAGGTTTTGGTTTTAATTTCAATATTGCCTTGATTAAAAAATAAGGATGGATGCTTGCATTATTTTTTAATAAAACACTTTGGGTTGACATTAGTTTGATGCTAAGATGATAGGTTTGATCAAAAGTAATTATTTTATTTCAAAATTTCAATGTCACAATGGACAATTCTTTGTTTAGTTTAAAAATGAAATGATGATATATTTTACATAGTAAATTCTTATAATTTGGTATAAAACAAAGAAATATTTTTTGAGATTATTAATTTGATTATTTAGGGTTTCAATTTATTTTATATCACAATAGAAATTTTGAGTGTGCTACTTCAACATAGATACACATTGAAATGATTTTAAAGCTCAATGATGAAATTTATTGTTATTTTAAAAAATATTCATCATCTTCAAAACCATGATGTTGTTTAAAAAAGAAGTATTTATTTTGGATCATATGCATACATTATACATTTTAAGTACAATATATTCTCTGAGTGCTTATTTTCATTATATTAAAAAATGTTTTTGTAAGCTACATAATACTAGTATTGAGGATTATTTAAAATTCATAAAAAAAAATTGAAATACATTTTAGTCTTTGAACACTAAGTATGAGTATAAAGGTACCACTAATTAAATCTAGGCACATAAATAATTGCATGTTTGGTTAATTTTTTTAATAAAAAATGTTTTTTTTTGCTTCGAAATGTATTTACATTTGTAGAGAAACTTCATCATTTAGAATACAATTTTAGTTGGATGGCTTCTTTCATATTCTATAAATTCATGAAAGTTGCTTTTTTGATATTTTCAATATCGAAATTGGGATTTATAATAGTATTTTAAAAAAGTCTTATCAAAATTTGATAGTGGTAATAAGTATTTTTGTTTTCAATCGCATAGGGAAATATGGGTTTACACATAATTCTTGTTTAATATAATGTTTTAATTTGAATGAATGAATGATTTTGTTTACTTAATTTTCTAGTTTATTCAGTTTTTGCTAGGATAAATATGATTTTGCATATTATTTTTCATTGTAGTCTATTTGATCATTAATTGAAGTAATTTTGATTTATTATATAATTTTATGGTGCCTTATAAGTTTTTTTTTTAAATTAAGGTAAAATATTAAGTTAGAGTCAGGGTTTAATTAGTTCTGGTATAAATAATGTCTAGAAAGAGATGACCAAAATGATACACCACTTATACTTGGTGTATATTGAGTTAGACCTTTAATGGAATAAAGAGAAATAACATTTTTGTGTCAGGTTTTAGTTATGACACTTAGGTTTATGTAACAAAGGTAAATAACATTTTTGTGTTAGGTTTTAGCCATAACACCTAGGTTTTCTTGAATTTTGATGCTAGTGACCCCATGTTCTATAATGTTTTGAATATTATGACTTATAACTCTTTCACACCTCATGGTACTCATTTTTTATGAGCCCCTAAAATAAGAAACTATTGATCTTATCCTTTTGAAAATAGTTCATCAATTATTTCTTCTCATTAGATGCCTCTTATATCTAATTAAGCTATTAACATGATAATACATTATCCCAAATTAATGTAATGATACATTTGGTATCCCTTAATGATGATGATGATGATGATGATGATGTTGTTGTTGTTATTGTTTTTGTTGTTGTTGTTGTTGTTGTTGTTGTTGTTGTTGTTGTTGTTGTTGTTATTATTATTATTATTATTATTATTATTATTATTATTATTATTATTATTGTTGTTGTTGTTGTTGTTGTTGTTGTTGTTGTTGTTGTTGTTGTTGTTGTTGTTGTTGTTGCTGCTGCTGTTGTTGTTGTTGTTGTTGTACCTAATAATATTGCTTCCACTAGTTATAAATGTGATAGTAGCCATTATATCCCACATATGGTAACACATGTAGTAAATAAGATCAACCTAGAAGTAGATGACAAGTTAGGAGTATTGACTCATATTGAGATGCCTATTACTCTAATGGAATATAGTGAGTATATTATAGATATAGGTGTACCTTTAATTGACTCAATCTTGACATATGAGGCAAATGATAATTAGATGTGTTTGGTTAATTTTGTTTTGTTATTTGAATAATTTCTTATTAATTTCATATACTTTCAAATAGAAATTTTAATCATACTACTTTAATGTCATATTTGATCAGATTCATGACCTTTTGTAGTTTTGATAGTATGGATTTTTTTTAAGTACTTGGTGATGTTATTAATTTATATTTTGGTACCTTTTTAGTTGATTTTCTAAATCATTATCTTTTATTTTGAAATGATGGAAAGTAATTAAATATATTGGTCAAGTAAAATATGATTTTAGTGTTTAGATATATTGAAAAATGGAAGTTTTTGTGAATTATAATGAAGTTTGAATTGGCAACCAATTTAGCAAATAGAATTAGAGAAAAATATATTTAAGATTGATTTTTAGCATCCAAAATATTCAATTACTAAGATTTAACCTTTTTTTTTAGTTCACTTCAAAATAATTACATTTAGTGATTAATTAAGCATTGATTAATGTGTAGTGGGCCCCACCCTTATTAATATTTAATTTATTACTATTATTACAAATATTGTATTAGATTATTTTTTAAGTTCACTTATAAAGTGAATTATTATTATAAAGTATAATTGTTATAAAAGTTAATTAACTTAAAATAAAACTATAATTGGTTTTTTTTAAGTTAATTTTATTTAATACAAGATGAGTCACAGCTTAAATTATAATTAATATTTATTTAAGAACTTATAGAGACTTGAAAGAAGATGATTTGAGAATTCATATAGGTATAATATCTCTCCCTAAAGTTTCATAATAATATTTTATTATGTGAAAAATATATGAGATTAGGAGTGTGATTTTGAGAAGACTGAATAAATTATTCTCTAATAGTGGTGTGCCCTGATTATCAAGTATATACATTTTTATTATTTATTTATAAATTGATTATCTAAAAAGGTTCAAGTTTAAATATTTTTGTTGACTACATAGAATTTACTAGACATATACATTAAACTATATTTGTACTTTACCTAAAACTAATGAACATTCCATACATACTCATTGTATGGTAGATTATTTGTGATTAATATTGCAAGTTTGAAATCTATTTATCATCTCAATGATATTTTTATTCAGTTATGATTCAAACATTTGAATTTTAAAATAAAATACCTTCCTTTTTGTATACAACTCAGGTCTCAAAAAATATCTTAATTCTTTTCTATATTTATTCATTAGTACTAATTTATTTCTCTTATATTCATTGTTTTGAAATCTTTCCTTTATTTATTTACTTATTTAGATAGTTTTATAGTAACTTGATATCTTGTTCCTTTTATTTAGTTTAGCTATCTATTTTCACATATGCAATTTTTATGCCATACTATAATTCTTGTATATCCTTATAGTGTTGTTTTATCTTTCTTATATTTTTATTATTTTAATTTAGTCATATCTTGGGTTTTCTTTAATTGTTCAAGAACTAAAAGTAAGATGAATGATGTAAAGTGATAAATATGAATAATTATTTCAATAAAATATTATAAGTATTTAGAATATTAATTTTTATCACCCTAATAGTTTACCTCTTCCATATATCTAATTTTCTAGATAAGGTTGATTATATATCCCTAATTATAAATCCTAGAATATTTTAATATATCACTAAAATAATGAAATATGGAAATTTAACTACATTATGATTGGCTGAATTTAAGTCTATTGGATAATTTATTTATTTACTAGATCTCATTAAGTCATAAATTATCTAAAAAACCTCAAACGTAACATAAGCTACCCTTCTATAGACACAAGTACCAACATTTTAGTTGAGTAGGTCCTTATGATTAAATTGTTATATATTTGTTTTAACTTTTGTGATGGGAAATAGTGTTAATTGATTGAACCTTATAAATTTTAACATTAATAGTACCTTAATAAATTTCATATATGTGAACTTTATAATTATTTGTATCTCTTACAATCCAAATATCTCATGTTTGTCTACCAAGTATTATTAATGGGTTTGTACATTTATTCATGGAGTTTGTACATTAATATTGAATTACAATCAACATCCATTCACATCTTGTGCATTCACACTTTTACCAATATAACTTCATATCAAAACATATGGTTGCATTTGATTATATAGGGAGATTATTTGAAGTCATATCTGACATTCGAGGTTGGGAATACTAACAAACACTATAACTACATTGATACTTGATTATGAGCATGTAATTTATGTAGCTAAAACCATCAAGAGGGAGGTCTAGACCAATAAAAATTCACATTAATACATTCTTATGACATTGTGGTGAAATATGGCTACAAAAAAGAATATTAATTTCATAAAACTATGCCCATAATTTTTAGGAAATGAAGCCAAGGTTTTTTTTCATCCTTGACAAATACACCTAAAAGTTTCATATATAAAAAATAAATTAATGGAGGTTAGAATCATAATATTAGGTCATAATTTACAATATATAATTAAAATTAATGACCTATTTGTCATAGGGCATAATCATCAGTCCATTGATTATATCCCTTGTCTAAATTTTAGTTATATTTATATGATTTGGTTACTGTTAGTTTTAGCCTCTATTTTTATTATTAGAATCTAGTTATAGTGATTGAGTCTGTTAACTTCAATCACTTACATAACTCTTTCTATTATTATTTTAATTTGATAATATAAATGCTTTTGAACCTAGAACTATGAACCAAATAAGTGAGGCTTTTGATAATTGGACCCACAACCATAGAGAGGGTTTTGACAAATGGACCCATAACCAAGAGGGTTTAGAGGTTCCACAAAACTTTAAAAAGTATAGATATAGGTTTTTAAGGCTTCCAAAACCATAATAAACATAGTAAGAGGGTTTAGAGGATCCCACAACCTAGGCAAAATAAATAACAAGAGGGTTTTAAGGCTTCAACAACCATAACATAAGGGTTTTAAGATTCCAAAAAGCTTAGCACAATTAAGGGTGTCACAAATAAATGAAAATAAAAATTTAATGCCCTTAATCATGACTTCCATGATACTTACACTTCATTATAAGAGTCCACTAGGAGTAGAAGGTCTTCTACCACTTGGGAGTTCTGCACAACCTCCACACATCTAAGACATAGTAAGTAGTCTTTTCCTCCCATTGAACCCAAAAAGGTGGATTCCTTTATCATAAACTCTAATAAAGCAATTTTTTATTGGGTTTATTATATCTAACCCAGTCAAAACCAACTAAAACTAAGTATTTTCCTCCATAGATTTGATCTTTAACATGCCTTTCAGCATAACTTCACTAGAACTTTCATTATAGAATAAGAGTCCACCAAGAGTAGAAGGTTTTTTACCTCCTTATAATTCCACACAACATCCACATAGATAAAGTAAAATAAGTGGAATTTTCCCTCCATTGAACCCATTAACAACTAAATCAAAGTAGGGACCTATCCAACTCATCCACAATAGTCTGGCCATAGCTTGAAACAAAATAGAGTTTTTCAACCAAACATGAATAAAATATGTAAACTTTAGGGAAAAACCTAGAAATTGTAAAATATAAGAGTATAATCCTCTATCATCAACTATAATAAGATAATTTTTGGCTTGGTTTCCTCTATCCACCATAATCAAAACTAACTAAAACTGAAATAGACCCCCATAGGTCTGGAATTTCTCAAATTCTGTGTTTATCCTCTACAGACCATAAGTTCCATAAATGAACATGTATATATAATCAGTGAAGTCACAACCCAGAAATATGGCTCAACAACATCAGATCAAACTCTATAAGGTCTTGTGAGGAATCCTCTATCATCCCCATTAGCCTAAAATTCTAAATCTTTTTGGGTAACAACAATGTAGATTCTTTTGATGTCAAAGAGATCAATTCCTTATAGATATAATACAACACCAATACATGTATCCATAAATTCATTACAACCCCTTTGGATCTCAAAATTAGATAGTTAAGCCCTTAGTATTCTATCAACCACTTGGTACATGGTATAAAGTATATAAAACTTTATAAATCCACCAAATTTACTCCCTTTCCTAATGGGAGGGAGAAAAAAATAAAAAAACCCAATGAATGTATGAAATAAGCTCTCATAATATAAATCCAAGATAAAACATGAGCTTAAAAGGAAGATAAACAGACTCAACTCTTAAAATTTTAGACTCTAAACTTCCACTAGTCTTTTATCTTTCCTAGTATGATTGAAATCTTACAGATCTACCATAGTGAGGTAGCAACCCTTCTATTATGGTTCATCCATAGTACCTTATTTCTATCACAAAAATTTCAATGCATTGACCTAATAGATCTAAGTTTAATGCTTTCTATCTACTTCTTAACCTCAATTAAACTTCTGCTCTAGTTTTTCTTACTAGATCACTCCTAGAAACTTCCTTCTACCAGTATTTAGATCTGATATTTTTCCACCTAAAAGGATATTTAGTCTTCTAGATGTCATTGATGAGGCATATAACCTCTAGTAAATCTAGATATAGGCCATCTTCATCTCTCTTTTTATTATTTTTACTCATTCATTGTTCAATTATAATTTAATTCAAAATTATAGGCATTAAATCATATTTGATTAATTCATTCAAGGTATTATTTTATATCTATACCATGCCTTAGTTTTAGCATTTTGTGCATAATATAACAACCACAACCATAATTTTTTTTAACTATTTTAGTGAACCCTTTCTATTCTTTGAACCTATCAACCTTATAGGGCTAGATTACTCCATCTAGCTAATTCTTCCATTCATATTTAATTTTATATATCTTAGCATTTAAATCTTAGACATATATGCTAGTGTATATAAAATTAGAAAATACACTTATTATATGTTGGCAAATCTCTCAAATTTTGAACCCATCAAGCCACTAATTTTACATTATTTCTTCCTTCATCTTTTTTAGGGTATAATTTTCCCCTCTAAAATTTATTTTTCATATTTTTATGTGTTCCTTGTTATATTATCATTATCCATAAATTATTTATTATTTTTAATGATTATATCTTAATCTAATTAGAGAGACAGATATATAATAGTTATTAGATGACATGCTAGAATGAGTTATGATATTAGTGATTTAATTCATCTTCTTTTACTTTGTACTCATGCTTATTTCAATTCCAAAATCATAAATTATAGTAAAACTAATACACCCTCTACAACCCTTATTATATTCATCATGATGAAGAAAATAATATTAATAATTTTAATGTTTGTAATATTTCTAATTAAAATTATGATTTTTACAAGTACTTGGATAACCATGAGGTTTAAATATTATTATTAGTGTAAGTCGTACCTCAAGGTTTTATGTTCTTGAATAATCTTGTTGATATTAGGAATTTTTTGTGGAGAGGAAAATCATGTAACAAAGAGATATTTTAAAATGATACTTGGGTAATAATTGTTCCTTTAAGTTGTATCAAACCTTAAGATCATCTAAATATCAACTTTAAGAGAGATATGGGGGAAAGAGTTGTGAACTATATTAAGGTTGATCCAACTAGTAAAATTTTGAGAACCCTTGTTCAAAACTCTCCTAACCAAGAATATATCACCAAGTTAAGATCCTTAAGTGGTACCCATAAAGGTTATCACATCAGTTAGTTTGGAATAAAATATGAGCTATTATAGGCAACTACCATAGATACAAAGTATAGTGTCAAATATAGTTATGGCTTGGCACTCAATTCATCTTCTAATGGATTTTCCTGGGAACTTATTTGGGATAAATGCCTTATTTAAAAATTTTATTTTGGGTTGTTAAAAATAAAATCCCCATGGAAAACAATTTTCAAAAAAGTGGTTTTATGATTCCAAACATGTGTTTTATGGAAAAAAATATTGAATTAGTTAATTATCTCTTACTAAACTAATCCTTCCCATCAAACATATTTTTCATGATATTATATAAATACCAAGTTTGTTATATTCTACCTTAATTAATTTTTGAGTTCATTAATCAATGGAATTATCCCTTTTGAATTAGATAATTGAGTAAGATCTAAACTAGCTATCCCACATGTTTTTCGGGTCCTATGGTTAGAGATAAACCTTAGAATATTTCAAACTGAGAAAAATAATGCTTCTAGGGTGGGTCTAAGGATTTTTGAAGAAATCAAGGAGAACATAGGTGTGATCAAGATTATTAAATTAGAGTGGATTAAATATTATGAAGCAAGCATATTATAAATTGGAACCTCTCATCCCCTAAGGGTATTAAGAAGGAAATTAATAAGGTGGATATAAAATTGTTAAAATTAAGTTACCCCCCTCTTGGTTAGGTTAAGTTATACTTGTATGGTTTTTATAAAGGTAACACATGATAAGATGGGTGAGGTGGAGTAATAAGATATAGTAGAAGAAATATTTAGGTGGATTATGTAGGCTATATTAGTGCTCAAATGAACCAATTTTTTGATGTAAAATAAACATTATGCGGGTTTAATTAGATAAGGATATGAATTCTAAGTGATTGTTGTTTGGACGAGACTCTCTTAATATCATAAATATATTGTTATAGAAACCCCCTAGTTGGACCACCAAGAACATCCTAGATGATAACCTTATAGTTTTTAAATATTTGGAGGAAATATCCATTTATCACATTTATAAAGAGGGAAATAGAGGAGCAAACTAGTTTGATAATTAAGGGGTTTACATATCAGAGTTTGTGAAATGGGAAAATCTTCAATCCCTTCAAAATAACATATTTAAAATCCTTAATGAATAATTTCATAGATAATTCCACCATTTTGGTGTTAATATGTTGTCTATGGATCAATGAAGAGATTCTTCTTGTGATAGTTTTATAGCCACTTTTATTTCCCTATTGGTATCTAAGAGTCATATTTTCCTCTCATATTCCAATAATAGAACTAATAATTCAATTAGTTTGGATAATTATTTTGATAGTACTATCATCATTTGGATACCAAATTGCTTTTCATATTATCAAAATGCTTAGTCTTGGGGGAATACCCTACCAATTATAAAAGAAGTTTTTCTAATTATGTTAACAAGATTTTACCCTTTCCAAAAGATCATAATGATGCTTAGAACTATTAAATCATTAATTATGTTTTATGTTTATATTTTATCACCATACTTTTGTGATTATGTAGCACCTTAGTCTTGTACACTTGGAAAACATAGACCTTGGTTGTTCCTATTATTTTTACACATGACTTTCTTTTGCAAGCCTTAAATATACTATATCTTTTTCCCCTTAGCCTATCTCTTAGTTTGACAAGTCTTATATTGATGACATAAAAATATTATCTTTCTAAGAAGGCTTAAAATGTACTTATATTACACATCTACAAGTTATAATCCTATACTTATTTTTATACTCCCTAGATACTAATGTCTGGGACAAACAATAGCATTGAAGTTAATGTTTTGCATTGATGCAAGTGTCCAATGCCATAAAGTAATCCAATTTAAATGAAACATATTCCAATGGTTGGCCAAAGTGATTTAATGTGATTTATCTATTGATAGGATTGGTATAAATACAATATCAACCCTTATTCATTCTTCACCTAGAAATCATACCAAAGAGACCAAGGCACTTATCAAAATCACTCTATCAAGCATATAATTAATCAAATCTTCCTTATTTCCATTTTAGTCATAGGTACAACACATCTACAATTATGAATTACTGAAGGAGTAGTCATAAGATCTTAATTTCCAAGTTACAAGCTAGGTCACTATTATACTTGATTTACACACATTGCATGACTCACACATAAGCCAACACATAGGGGAGAAATGCATGAGTCTAAAGACATCTTCTAGAGGATTAGATATTTATGAATCACCTTTTGATAGTGGAGTTATTATGGGTCAACTTGACACCATCTACACACTAATCCATTTTTCCCCAATGTCACATTGAAGATGGAAATCTAGGGTTTTGTTATTTCACAATGAGCATCAATTCATGACCTAGATTTGAATTCACCAGAGCAAAGGCAAATAAAAAAACATAAGTATCCAAGTGGTTTCATCCTATTTCAATATAAGAGCATCAATCCATGACCTAGATCTAAATTCACCAGAGCAAATGCAAATAAAAAACATAAGTATCTAAGTGGTTTCATCTTATTTCAATATATATTCCATATAAAATACTAGCATCAAACCTAAATAGTAGTGTCAACACAACCATACTAGGCTAACACAATTGTCTAGAGAGCTAGAGGCACCAGATCTATAATCTGATTATTATTCTAAAATTGTATTCATGTCTACATTCAATATGGTGTAGATCCAGGTCTACATTAACATTACAACAAGCTAAGTACTCTTTTTTTCATTTTATATATCTAGCATATTCATACTTTCTATTAATAACTTATACCATTTTAATAAATTTAGTGTATGCTTATATGTGAGTTCCGCATTTAATTTTCCTTCTATAGATTTGATATTCACACTTCTTCCCTATAATTTATATATTCTTAACCCTATGTACCCAATAGGATCCACATCCAAATTGGGGATAAACATTTGGTGAATGCAACCTTTGAACATCAAACCCTAGGTCACTTAAGTTTTTATTATTATTATTATTATTATTATTATTATTATTATTATTATTATTATTGTATTTTGTTACAAATTTTAAACTTTTCATTTGTGAAGTAATGTAAAATGTTAGTTAAAAAACCCGATTCCAAATGAAATATCAAAAAGAATTTATTACTTGTCTCAAAAATAGAAAGGACTTAATAAATGCATTTTTTAATCTTATAAGAGATGAAATAAGTAAATGAGATAAAACCAAGGCTACCTCACCTAGTAATGGTGAATCCTTAGAAGGTACTATAACTCAAACCATACTTAGAAATTAATAAAAATACTAGTTTCAATGCATATTACTAATCAAAACATGTTTTCATCCCCTTTGGTGACTACTTAAATTGTTAATCTAAATCTCACTGGGTCTATAGTTAAAACATTCCTTCAAGTCATAAAGACCTTAGAAGACATGGTTATAAAACATTAAACAAATGGATTCAAAATTCTATCTTCCTATATATTTTCAAATGTGTTGCATAACCCTCTTACAATTGAGATCTCTTTTCATCCTTTTCCAACTACATTTACTATACCTAAGTTCACATTTATGATGGAAAGGGTAATCTTGAACAATATCCTCAAACCTTTTATGCGGTATGCCTTGAATACACACCTTCAATGATAAACTTTTGACCAAAATATTTCCAAGGATCATCAAGGACTATGCTTTGAGGTGGTTTTATGACCTACCTCTCCAATCCAAGAAAGCATTCAAACCTCTTGTAGATCAATTTTTTTACATTTTTCTATTAACATTACCAAAAAGTTTTCATGTGCTCAAATTGTAAAGATTAAACAAGGAACCAATTAACCTATCAATTAATATGTCCTGAGGTATAATACAATTCTAGAAAATATGAACAATCATATGGTTGATAAATATTTACAAGACATATTAAAACAAAGTTTTCTTGCACCTTTACACAAGTCCATTATTTCAATAAGTTCCAATTTTTTTGATGACTTATGCCATGTTATATAGGACCATGAAATGAATCATATTTCATTAAATAAGATCAAGTATGTGGAAAACACACCACTTGAATCTACATATAAAATAAAATTTTAAATAAAACTAATTTATAAGGTAAAATCTCATGATCCCAAAAAGGAAACAAGCACCATGATTAACATAGTTTCACAGTAGCCTAATCAACTTGTCCTATCTAATACACTAAGGAGATAATTTATACATTTACATGAACCTATTTATTCATTACTATTATAGTTGATAGATTATCATCTTATATCTCTCCCTCCTCCTATAGAGGTTGATATAAATATACCTCTACCTAAAGTATATGATGAAAATAATTATTCTGACTATCACCAAGGCTCTGGGCATTATAAGAATAGATTTTTTAACTTGAAGCATAAGATATAGGACATCATTGATGACCAACAAACTAGATTTGACAATCTCCCAAACGAACTAGGTTCATAACATAGTGATCACCATAAGTATAAGATATTTAACAATCTTTTGTAAGACCATTCTAATAAGGACATAGAAATCTAAATGGAATATAATGTATATCCTCTTCTATCATATTATGTACACCCACTAGATGGGTTTATTAGTAATGATGAATTTGATCCTCATTCTCTATTCATTCAAGCAGGCCTTTATAAGCACTCCATACATAGTGTTATTAGTGATAATGGTGCAAGTGAAAATTATTTCACCATGACATTACTTATGAATTTGGGTTATACTCATCATGATTTATACACCTCTACTACATCAATAAGAGCATTCGATGGGGTCTCTTATAAGGTTCTTGGTGAGATTGATCTACCTTTATAGTTTGGTCTCACACATGTGGTCACAACCTTATCATTTATACCTTATATAGGTGTCTTTGACATGTTGTTAGGATAACATTGGATACATATGCTTTGAGCAATACATTTTATAGTACATGGGCATGTTAAGTACATTAATTCAAATTAGATAATTATAGTTTTTAGTGTTCCATATGAACATTCTCTTGAAAAGATAAATTCATACCCAAATAGTTAATTATCAAGCCTTTTGAGGTTAATCCATAGTAAAATGGTAAGAAATAGGAAATACCCTTTATTAGGTGGCTAGTACTTGAGATAGTTGTACCTCAGAGATAGACACTAGGTTCTAAAAAAATTGCATCTTTTATTTACCATATTTAGATATCCAGAGCACCTAAACATGTTCCTACTATTTATATTTCAAATAAACCATGGAGTACATATATATGGGTTCCATGAATCCCTATTCCTTATATTGGTACTTCACAACCTCATAGTCCTATTATACATATGTTGATCATCATAGATACTATAGTGGCATATATTTCACCTATTTATGCTCCTTGACAATACTATACATTTTTTCACCAGGTTATAAGTGGGGAAATACCCATTATTATCCTTTTTATGATATAATAATATGATCTTGTCTCTTCAAAAATATCAAAAAAATCAAAAACATTCAAAAATGCAAAAACATTTTTATCACCTACATGTTCTAATTGCTCCCTAGAATCTATTGTTAGTTCCATGTTGATGGATATCATATAATTTACTCCTATATACACATCTATATCCATACATAGATACATGATTCTATACACTTATGGGTGTTGGGATTTCCCTCTACTCACATTGCCAGGATGTTGGGGGCATCCATGTTTTATGATCTTGATACTTTCAAGTTTTGTCATTTTATGGTCACATCACATTATCATGATTCAAATCTTATGTACTTACACATGTCTTACCCATGATTATATCTTGAAAATGGTACTTTATATGCTATGTAATTGATGTTTTTTCTAACACCTTTGATCCATGAGCTAATATGACATATTTATGTTGGTTGCTTATGTATTACTTTATACACTTTCTTGGGTGTCTTATATTGCTTGTTTGAGAATTTGAATATGATCCTTTGCTTATAGCCTATGTGCCTATGTTTTCCTTCTTTAAAATTTTAATATTTCATTCCTTAATTTTTGGACATTTGACTCTATCATGACAACTCAATTTTATGGCATTTGAACATGCCCCTTATTTATGGTCTTCTAAGACCTTTGTATGTTGGCTTGATTTTGAGTGTTGTTGTGTGTGTGCTTATTTTATTATTTAGATTATATTGTTACTATCTATATATTTCCATGATATTTATCATGCACATTAGACCTCCATGTTGTCACATTGGTTCTATGGACTTCAATGATACATTTATCTAGACATGTTCCTTCTATATACTACATGGTTACATTCACAAATTTTATAGTTGTCTTACCCTTTTAAGGTGAGGTAACTACTAGGTACAATTTTTAACTTGAATAAAAAGGGGAAATATTAATGGGTTAATGTTTGGGAATCACGTTCTCCACACTCATTTAGTATTTGGTACTTATATCAGTTTATAGATTTAGTGGTGGCATGCCATATAGACATGGCTTTGACACATTCATGATTTATAGATTATAATGGGGGAATGGTTTATAATCATGTTATACACACCAATTCAATATTTTTTATTTATATCAATTCAAAAATTTAGTGGGAGCATGATTGGGAAGCATGTTTTGCACACCTATTCAATATTTAACATCTCTAGTTTATAGTGGAGGCATGTTTTGGGAACATGTCATCCATAGCGGTACTTATATAAATTTTCAAATTTTCTCCATATATAGTGGGGTAATGCCTTATAATCATGTCTTACACACTTACACATTTATCTAAATTGGCCAAAGCACATAGTTATATGATTCAGATCCATATTTGTGGCAAAATTCTATACATGGTACCATTTTTATACACAGTTTTAGTATGAGACATATCTAAGGTGCATAATCTATGAAACATGTACATAATATTATAAAATTAAAATTATTTTAATATTTTAATACCATTACATGTATTCATACCCCATATAATTTTATGGACTTTATCAAATCAATTGACTACATTAGTTGGTTCACCTTTTGGTATGGTTGAGGTGATAAAATCACTTAGTCATGCCAAGTTTTCAAGTTGGATCTAATTGTATCATCCAACCTCACTAGGTTACATGTATCATTGGGTTTCATGACTAAGCTAATCTCAACTGATAAGTGGTAACTTAATTTTGATACAAGGTTGGGGGCATGTATCTCTTAATATCTATCTATCTATCTATCTATCTCCTTAGATATGTGCTCTTTAAATATTTTATCTATATTTATCCCAATCTCAATTTTAGATCCTTATAATGAGATATATTTTTTAAAATAACTTAAAAATAGGCAAGGTGGTTACATCACCACACAAATATACTCCTAAACCTAGTTCTTTCAATTTAAAATCTATTTAAATACTTTTAACCCAAATTATATGCACTAATTTTACACTGTAACATGTTATTAGTTGTAGTTCAATCACAACCAAATACCTTAAATTAAAATAAAAAAAAGATAAGGTGTGCACACACACCCATGTACTTATTCCTTTCATTTAAACTAGACACCTCTACAAGTTATTATCCTATACTTATTTTACTAATCTATAGACACTAACATCTAGGATAGAAGGTAGCATCAACATTACTATCCTACCCTAATGCATGTGTTTAGTGCCCTAAAGTCATCCAATTTTCAAATTAAACATATTAAAATGGTCATCCTATGTAATTTAATGAAATTTATCTATCGATAGGATTGGTATAAATACAATATAAACCCTCACTCATTCCTTAACTAGAAACTAGACCAAAGAGACCAAGGCTCTTATAAAAAACACTCTATCAAGCATTCAATTGATCAAATCTTCCCTATTTCTATAATAATGATAATTATAGCACTTTTATAGGTTTTAATTATTAAAAGAGTAGAAATAAAGTCTTACTTATCAAGTTACAATATAAGTCATGTTTGTACTTACTTACACACATTACATGATTCACACACAAGCCAACACATAGGGGAGAACTACATGAGTCTGAGGCCCTCTCCTAGAGTATTGGTTATGTAGGAAACTCTTTTGATAATGGGGTCATTTTGGGTTAGATAAACACCATGTGCACACTAACCCATTTTTAACCAAGGTCACATTGAAGATTGAAAGCTAGAGTTTTACCAATTCATAAGGAATACTCCATGACCTAGATCTAGATACACCAGAATAAAGCCAAAAAAAATTTAGAAGCATCCATGTGGTCACATCTTATTTCATCAAATATTATATATAGGACACTAACATCAAATCTATATAGTAGCATTGACTCTACCATCCCAAGATGATATAACTATTTAGAGAACTAGAGGCACCAAATCTAGAATCTAACAATTGTTCTAATTTTTTTCCTACATGCTTTCATCTTGTTACAAATCTAGATCTTCATTAGCATCAAAACAAGATAATTACTTCTCTTCTTTATCATTTTATATATCTATCATAGTTGTAATTTTCATTAATATCTTATTTGAGTTTAATAAATTTAGTATGTTCTAGCCAACATACCCCCATTCTTCTTCTAGATTGGTGACCCACTATATTTCTACAAAGGTCTAGACCTATCTTGAAAGTCTTCTAAAGATAGATATTTATGTATTAGACTAACTTCACTATTATACAAACTTATGAACATGTTTTATTTATTCATACTAACCTACTAATGCTCTTCAAAAGTTGTGTATGTATAGGTTTCAACTTATTTTGATCTTTAGTATATTTATTCAAAACTTTGCCTTGAAATATTTGGTCTTCAAAACTTTTATTTAATATCTTATCTTTAGTAAATTTTAACACTTCTCACATATATAAATATACCTTGGCATGAAGTTACTTTTTGTACTCTTCTTTTTTGTAGGTTTTATTTGGGATAAATTATTTAGAGCATCTATTTGTATATTGGGCCTTCATAACTTTATTCATCATATATTAAAGACTTTTCCATTTGCTCTTTGGGAACAAGGTTTTCAAAAGTTTTACACTTCAGCTCATTTTGGTGTTTGGATAACTTTTTGGATAAAACTCTTCAAAAAAATTACTTGGTATGAAATTGGTCTTTGGAAAAATTATTCATGACTCTTGTCTGAAATAATTGTTCAGCAAAAGTGTTAGGAATAAATGTTTGAACTATTTTTTAGCATTTTGGTTTTTTACATTTTTTGTCTTTGATGAAATTTTTCATAGGATTTGGTATTTTATGAAATTTTTCATAACTTTTATTTAGCTCATTTTGGTCATTAGAAAATGTGTTCAAAACATTTGTTTGGGAGATTCATTTACCTCACAAACATTATTTCAACCTAATATCCTAACTCTTAACTAACAAGAGCCCCCATGTCATAATAAACCAAACTAAAAGAATCAATGAAATGACACTTAGAAAAAATTAGTGGTGTGGTGTCTTAATAAGCATCAATAGTGTCCATGTGGCATACCTACCAAATTAAGTGGAAAAGTTTGAATTAAACAAATAAAGTTATAGACGTTGGACATTAATGACACATGAACTATAAATAAATTTAAAATCTATATCAATGAATTACAAATAAATGATGTGTTCATTGATCCCAATCTAACTTCTAACTCACTTAATTCCCCACCAACAAGCCCTAATTGATAATGTTTTCATCATATAGTGCATCTAGAAGAGTTGAGATACTAAAATAAGAACCATAACATTATCAACACAATTAATTAGTAATGGTATCCTCATCTAAGACATTTTGAGGAATCCTACCCCCATCTAGATTTTCTATAAAGGATTCAAAAAATTACAAGTACATAGTCTTTAACCCTGTAGTATTCAATGATGACTATAACAATTATTGAAAATTATGGGAGGTGATTCACTAGTTTGATGCACACACTCACAAGGATAATATAACTCTATCCCAATGATAATTATATTTAGACCTCTTCCAATTAAAATTCCAAGGAATAAACTTTATATTATAAAAAATAGAAGTCATACCATTTATAGACCTCCTACAAAACTTATTATTCATTGTGAAAGTGACTAGAGGCACTTTCTTACACCATTTGGATAACAAGACTATCATAGCATGCATCTCAATAGATGCATTTTGAATTTATTTATATCTCCCCATCACATATGCTACATATGATTTGCATAGGATAGTCTCATGAAAGAAGGAAAAGTCAATTGAGAAAACATTAAGTAGTTGGATGGTTCCCAGGGAGACCATTAATCTAAAGAAAAGATAGTGCTTATGACCAAGTTTAATATGGGAATATATGTTGGGATATACCTCATAAAGAGGTTATATAGATACATTATCATAGAATCCCTCAACATTGAGTGGGTTCCATTTATAGAATTACTAATGACCTCAAAGTTGGCATTCATTCTGTGTGAGGTAATTAGTTAAAGATTAAGAGAATAGGTGTTGCACAAAGATAAGAGCCCAAGGGGGGAATTTATATATGATGTCATATACTTATGACACTATGTTGAGAATATTTTATGTACACAATAGGTCACTTTGGAGCTCAGCTTTAGACTTTATCAAAAATCATATATGTGATTTATATTCCTTCATACACATATACACATACACTAGGAACATCGACATAATGCAGAGGATGTATACCCCCAATTATGGATGGCCATTCAATATTTCTCATTAATTAGGATATATAAAATCATTATGGACACATTGATGATTAGGGGATATTACTTGTTATACATAGACTATATTGTGATTATGTTCACAAACCATAAGGTATCACCCTTATGCCTCCCCAAATATGTACAAAATAAATTGGTAGAATGATAAATCACCTATCAACTATGGTGTGGGATAGATGAATATATGCATAAGAATAAGAATATATCCTTTCATGTCTTTCACCTCATGATTGGGGAAATGTGATATGTAAATTTTAAACACTTCTATGAGGTTGGTAGGTATAAGGAGTACTACTCACTGGACATGCTACCAAACATGTACTAGTATCCTTATATCCAAGTGAAAAAAAAAATAAAGGCCTTGGCATCCCCTACTATAATTATCCATATGATCATTACTTATTATTTATAAATTCCAAGGATGGTTCCTAAGTCAAAGAATGGGCACAGATAGTCAGGCTGGGTGAGGACCTCCTAAAAATCATTCAAGGGAAAACATATATCTCAATTAAAAATGGACACACTAGACTCCCACCCATATGAGGATGGGATACCGTAGATTTTTTAGTCAATAGGCCTTCCCATCCATAAAAAGAGAAAGGGAAACCTTCAAAAACACCCCTTGTGACATTAAAAGTTGTAAAGAAGGAGCCTGGAGTGTCTGATACTTCACTTGGGGTAACACATGATAATCCCATTTATTTTGATTTTTTAGATTGAGAAATAATTGACCAACTAATTGCTACATCAATCCAAGAGGTTGTTATTATGGTTACCTAAACCACACCCCACATATGAGAAATATTCCATAGTTTATAAAGTAACTATTTATTATAAAAGGAAGCTAATGGCTCACCCCTCCACAAAGTCCAACTATTGAGTCACTATCAATAGAAGGGCCATCAAGAGATACAACTGGAATTGAATCCATAGATGAAGAGTATAAGCTTAAATGATCTAAGGTTCTGATCCTTCAATACACCAAGAAAAAAACACTGTTACATAGAGAGCAACTAGGTGGATAAATAACCTCTTCAATTTCTACTATTCCCATTATGTCATGTATTTTCCATTTGATTCTATGTCACTTACTCTTAATGGTCCCTTTCCCATTTTGGTTCCCAAGGTAGAGGTTGTTTCCTCTCATCCTAGTGTCCAACCATCTCTAGTTTTTCCTAAAGTGGAGGATACTTCCTCTACCCATACTATATCTACTCTTATAGTTATTCCACCTCCTCCAATTATATCTTTTATGCCCATCCCTCATGTTTCCACTATGGTTTTCCCCCCATTTTCCTAGAACCTTCAAATACTGAAATTAAAGTGACCAAGAAAGATAGAGGAATACTGGCTAGCCCTCATCTTTATGTTTCATTAAATAAATTGGATTTAATAGTGCCTCCCACCAATTCTTCTCAAGACACTTATGTGATAACAATGAATAAGGTTGGAAAGAAAAAACTAGTGTATACAGTCCACCCACTACCTAAATTTTGTGGAGTAGATTGGTCTAAAATAATTTTGCCTTTCCTTCCTGATCCACTACTTGAAGATTCCTCGAATTAATCCTTAGGAGATCTATTGGTTGAGACTATAGTTCAAAACACTCAAACCATAGACACAACCTAACTAGATCTCCCACAGTAGGAAACTGATATGCAATCAAAGGCTTCTCAATGACCTAATCTTATAATTATAGAGTTGCCCATTGTAAGTTCTATATTCTAAAAATCTATAGGGAGTGTAAAAAGGGTAAAAAATAAGAAACTAGAGATGAGGATAGAAGGGGGGTCATTTTGGAAGAAAGACAAGAGGTATTTACCTTGTCTAAAAGAAAGAACAAAAAAATTAGGTAGCCCCCCTACATTGGGGATTTTAAATCATATTTTAAAACCTATAAGATGCACTGATATAAATTCATGAGGGAACCTAAATGTATATTAAAAAACTTGAGTAGGAATTATAAAAAATAATTAAACAATAGTATATGGTACGTGTTCCCATATGGATATAAATAGATATACAAAATGCAACATCAATATTATATAATATCCTAGAGGCTATTACTAGAATGAAGGATTAGTTAGCACCTCAAATAATTAAAACTACCAAGTTATTTAATTCTTTGAAATAAGATGAAAATAAATTGAAGATCCTTATTCCTTACATAAATAATAAGGCATATGTCCACCTCGAGTTGATGGTACCATTAAAGGCTACAAATTCCATCAACTTGATATTCATCAAGACACAAGAACCTAAAGAGTGGGTTCTATTAATTTAGGAAATAATGACCAAATATGTAGAGTTCAATAGCCTTCTTTAACATATTTTATAGGAATTAAAACTCTTATAGTTAAGGGACTCCATGGGAAGGCTTATAAGTAAATCTAATTTTGATCAGCTTCTTCAACAAGCTTCAAGCAAAACTTACAAGGATTTATATTGGAAGAAATAGAATCCAAGTTGATTTTTTAAAGTAAAAGTTTCACTAAAGTATAAATATTTAGGATTAAATTTATAAATATTAAATTTGAACATGCATAGCTTATGGAACAAGTCAACAAGGTGCACATACCTCTATTATTGAACATGGATATTATTAAGTACTATCATGATATTGGTGACAAGTAATTTCAAGTGTTGGAAGAAAATAAGAAATATAACACTTAAACTTCTAATTCAACTCAAGATACCACTTCAACACCTCTAACAACAAACAACACCATGCAATCACCTAACAAGCCTTAGTTGAAGGCTAATTTTGTATGTAGTTATGTAGATAGGACTAATCCATGTACTTATAGTTTACTTATACTTAATATATAAATTTAAAACGTGCCTAAATTATTTTTAAGCATGAACACATTACACACCAACTTATTTTTAACATAGTTATAGCTAATTGTAACCATACACACATTTAGTTTTGATACTAAAAATAGAAGTGAGGTTCTAAATTATGTAATGTAACTACGAGTGTGCAAAGACTTAGAAGATGAGGTAACCCATCCCCAAGTATATATATTCATGTAATCTCACATTCCAAAAGGTAAAGATTTATATCAATATAAGAATAAATCATTTTGATTATCATGGAACTATGTTGATGTTCTTTCCTTCCATATCTGTATTATTGAGGTTTTGTTTTCTCAGTTGTATTAATTCTATAATTTGAAATGAGAAAATATATGGATAATTATTATTATTTTCATTGATATATGTTAATTATAAATGTGAAAAAACCATTGAAAATTTAGTAGATATCATTGATTATAAGCAATTGGATAAACTATGTTAATATTATGAAGTGTATAGGAGTGTTTTCTCTCTTTTAAAGTCTTATAGGTGTGTTCCATAGATTCCATATATACTTTTATATCCTAAGATTTAATATACAAACTAAGTGTGTGTAATAACAAATCTAAAATGATCAACCTTTATTTGAGACCATTGATTTTCTTATACCATTTCCCCCAATTTTCCTAACTATGTTTGCTTGTGAGTGTGCAACATCTACAAATAACAAGTATTATTCCTATAAAAGCTTGTACACAAAGGAAAAAACTTAGGAAGAGACCCCTTGAGACAATAGAACCTTATTTTATACCCTACCCTTGCCTCCTTTTAAATTTTATTTTATTGAAAACTACCCACGTTAGAATAGATTCCATCCATCCAACCAACTCACTTAGGTTTTGATTTAGTTACTAAGATTTATTTCACTACAAGCATGCCTAGTTAACAACCTATATTCTTCGCCTACTATTCCACCACAATTTTGTTTAACCCATACCTACAACTCATTCCCTATATTAGATTTCATTTCTATTGATATCTTAAAACATTAGAGGTTACCTCATTAGATCTAGGGATGTACACAAGACCCACATCAAGAAGAAAAATTTGGCACTAGAGGGAGTGACACTTATATGCCTTCCTTAGTGAGAGGTTATCCATTACATTTGAGTTTCATTAGAGATAACTAAGAGAGTTACTAGGTATAGGGACCAAAGTAGTCTTCCCCCCCCCCCCTTATCATCACATCGAAGACCTAAATTTGTACCAATTATTCCTAATAGACCTCAAGATAGGATACTTTATCCAATAAAAATATCCATCCCATAAATCATAAAATGTCCTAATAACCTTGGTTAGTTATATTTGCCATTTCCATCTTGGATTATGTGCACAATTTGCCTAAGAACCTAGATAATTATCTACCTTCTTTCTCCCCTTCAGGAGGAAGAAATGTAGAGGAACACATCAAGTATTTCAATGCTACTTTGAGGTTAATGAATGTTATTTATGAATATGTTTCATACATGATTTAAATAATTACCTTATAGGATTATGCCTATGATTTGTACCTCAACCTTCAAGAGAACTCAATTACTTCCATGAATACATGTTAGATAATTTTTCTTTCCTAATTTGAATAAGTTACCATCCTTAGCCTAGTGTATCAACATTTCACTAGTATAAAAAAGGAGCTTAATAATGCAATTTAGGATTTTAATGCAAGGTTTTAAAATATGTACACTTGGATTAGCCTATATTATAGACTAGATAGATCATTGGAATTGGAGATGTATAAAAATGCATTGAACCCAATCACTACAATGTTCCTATGAAGAGTTACTACTACCACCACTCTAGATTTAGTATATGAAGAAGTTATCAATATTTATATAGATAAGTCCTTAAATACCAAGTGCTCCCAATATAAACATTGGCTTTCCAACCCTAAATATAATGCCTCGTGTTAATAAAAATATTATCACATTTAACCAGAATCAATTATATGTAATCAAAATATTCATGCATTTAACCAAAATCAATTATATGCACTACCTCCTTTAGTGCCCTCTAATACTATAGTTACACAAGGTGCCCTATTTTTATATGAATAATTAGGTATAGATGAATATTCATTAATAGAACTAACTTTTAGTGCCCTCTAATACTACAATTACACAAGGTACTAATTCTACCAAAGTAGAATTAGAATTTTATCCAAATAATGGTCTAGAAATTGATCAACAACTTCTTAAACATGTAGAGGAATATGGGTAAAACTATTGGATAGAATAATAACTAGAATTATGAGTTTAAAAGATATAATATACCTTTTAATTGGTCTATGAATAATATAAAATAGCAGCATCCCAATAAGTTGCTAGAAATCAACATAGTAGAAATATATATACCCAATTAGTTTAGATTTCATAATACATCACAACATCATGAACTTGAATGTGTGTAATTATATGAATCATTTGAGACCTTACAAAGGGAGATGGTAAGGAAAGACTTGATGAATAATCTACCATGGTTATACCTAGAATATGGTTCCTCAAACACCACCATGGTATTTTAAACACGAGTCTTCTTTCCCAAGTGAAGATGAAAATGAACTAGAGGATAACTCTGATGAGATACATGCCTTATAGTAGTATCAAAAGGGTAATTAATATATTAGGAACAAATATCCCTTCACACCATCTACTCCTCCAAGCAATACCACTATTCCACTAAATCCAAGTGGTGAAAACAATCCACCTCCCCAAAAATGGAATAAATAGCCCTAGAATAAATAATAAAAAAGCAAATAAGGGTATAACATTATTGAAGACATGAATAATATTAAATCCAGAATCACTCTTCATTAATTATCTCATATCATTGAATAAAAAGAGTTCTTATGGAGGTTTATTATAACGAAGTCACCTATAAAAAAGATAAAGGTTACTCATACCAATGTTATATACAAGAGCAAACTAGAAGTTCCACATTTTTTACTAACTATCAGAGAATTTGGAAAGAACATCCATAATTATTTATTCAATTTTGGAGCTTTAGCCATGGTGATACTAAATTCCATTTTACAAAAACTTGGTTTGACTCCAAGACCATCAAAAAGGATGGTTTCATAGCTAGATAAGATAATGGTGCCTGTAGTAGGAGAAATGAATGATGTACACATCCTAGTAGCACCAAGTCCATGAGTACACATGACAATAAATATACTTATAGTGTATATCATATAAGGACACAAACTCTTATTCAATAGAGATTGATCTAAGACATTGAATGGGTATGTAGTAAAAGACTTATCTCACATTTGATTATAATGGAGAGGTGTTGCAAACTAGATCCAAATTGATTTAGAGATAATAATGAAACACCCTATTATTGAATATAGTATAAAAAATTAATAAGTTATAAATATCCTAACCTTTAGATTTATAGCTTTATTATGAAACATGAGGTATAGGAACCCAAAGTCTAGTGACCTCCCCAATTATGGACTCTCCACTTTGATGGTGCAAGATCCAAGCAAGGAACAAGAATTGGAATTAAATTGGTGGACCTAAAATGCAATAATTACTTGGTATTATATGGATTAAAATTAATTTACACTAATAATAGAGTGGAATATGAGGCACTAATTTTGGGATTGCATTTTGGTCTCAAAAATAATATCAAACAACACCTAATCTATGGATTTTCATAACTAGTAGTTAATCAAGTCAAGAACAAATACTAGTGAAAGATATCATACATAAGGAGGTATAGAAATATATCATATGTTTTAATCAATTCCTTTGAGGCCTTCAATATAGCGGTTGTTCTTAGAGAACATAATCATGTTGTTGATTCACTGGTTACTTCAGTTTCTAACTTGGCACCTCTACAAGAATCCAACATATAGAGATTATCCATTAAACAATTACCTTGTCCATATGTTTCTAAAAACCTATAAAACATCAAAGTTATTGACTAACTCATGAAAATTTGAGTCCTAAATCATTGATGGCTTATAGATTAATTACCTATGTTAAGAGGAATTAGGGGAAGGATTCATTTAGATGAAGGGAAACTATCTCCCTGTAGGAATATGTTGGAAAAAAAAAATTAATAATATGGGGTGAATTTTTATTCAAAATATTTCTTATCACTTTAATAAATCATTAACCATTCAAAGAAGCATATAGATCTTGCAAGATTAAACACCTATCCACATAAGCATGAAACTTAAGAACACATCACACATGAGGGAAACCCCCAAGGGGAATAAAAATAACTAATATATAAAAATTTATTATAGTATTATAATAAAAACACTAAATTTAGTGAAGCACCAAATCCACATCGAGCACCAACCCCAACTAGATAAGCACCAACTCAGCTAGGCTTTAGCAAGCACCAAATTGTAAGGAGGAATAAACCCATAGATGACTCATCAAAAAATCATATATATTATTTCCTTGATCACATTAAAGACACATTATTTATCAAAAAACTGATTATGACCACCACTTTAGCTCTTCTCAATCTTATCCTTCTCAGACTACCTTCGAGGCGTCTTCATTCAATTAGGTATCTTTAAGATAGATTAGGTCTTATGACCTTGATATTCATACATATAACCTCTATAAAATATTCATCACATATATTTGACACACCTATAATGGTCTATAATACCTACTTTTTCTCAATAATATGTTAGTTTATTCACTTCCCTTCTACACACATGAATAAGCCTAAAATTACCTTGTATTTATTCAAGTTTCTTGATCATATCATTTTTGTTCATCCATAAATAATTTATTACTTTTAATACCCTTTAAAAATGTCTTATAACATGTTTCATACATTAATCAATCATTAAAATATGTCATCCACAACTTTAAATACCAAAACCTCTTTTAGGCCTTAAGGAGACATAATTCAATTAGGCCTTCATTAGCACATGTTACCATGTGCATTCCTTGGAACACTTTAAAACTCCAAAAATGGAATTAAAATATCATATTAAAATAAAATATACCCATAATTATCTCATATATTATCCATAATGCTTTTTATATTCAACCACCACTTGAAGCACACCATTTGTATTATTCATAATTAGGTTTGTGAACCTATAGAAAGTCTACCAAATAGAACTAAATAATGTACATAATTTAGTCACATAAATAATAAAATAAATAAAATTAAAATAAAATTCATGAAATTAAAAAAATAATCATGTTATATATACTTCTCAACTTAGGGTAAAATGACTCAAACACTTCTCTGCAAATAGCCCACTCAGAATTGCCAAAACACTCCAAAACCCAGTCATGCACAACTTGATCTTAAACACCCAAAAGAAGAATTCCCATGATAAATTATACATTAAAAATATAATTTTAAATTTATATACCACTATAAAATAAAATAATCATAAGGTATAATGTCAAATATTAGTCTTGCAGACTAATATTTTGTCTTCAGTACACAGTCAAACTAGAACCAGTCAAGCCATTTCGGCTTCAACATTTCAAAGACTTTCAATATATATAGAATATTATAAAAAGAATTTATAGGAAATAAAATTCAAAAATATAAAAACCATGTATATTATATACATCATTTCAAGGCATATAGTCTCAAACTCATCACTACAACTTGCTTACTTAGAACTGTCAGTTTACCTTAAAGGCTTAAAGCACAGTCATGGTGACAATGACATTTAATCACCTGTATGACCACTTAAAGAGAATATTTATGCATTTTAATGATATTATGATAAAATTATACCATTATTATATATAAATATAATAATTTAAAATGGAAATATTAGTCTTTGAGATGAATCTCATAACCTTATATCTCACTATCCCAACTGAACCAGATAGGTAAACTTGTGAGAAACATTTTCACTCTAACATATGACCTAAAAAACTTATAAAAAAATTAACATGTATTAAAATTATTAAAAAAAATTTCCATGAACTTGGTTCCATCCCTATTCCATGCTAACAAATTCTTAATTCTCTTCTCACTACTACCTAGGTTTTTCACTATTTCCACCATCAGCCTATTAGTGACTAACTATCTTGGATGATCAATTTAACATACCTAAGGTATATAAAATATAAATAAACCATAATGGACATAAAATAAAATTAAAAACATTATCCATATAATTATTTTCATAATTTTTCTTGGTCAACTCTAACTACTAAAAATAATCTTCAAGAAACTAGCACCTTCTAATAGGGTCTACTCACATACCTGAAACCTCAATCACACCTATAGGTGCCTGGAAGAGTTGATTAAAATATTAAATAGTTTTTTTAGTAATTTTATAACATTCTAGGAACTTTTTAATCATTTCTTCAACATCAAGTCACTATTAGGGTTCTAAGAGGGTTTAAACACACTTTCACTATTAATGATTGTTCATAAAGCATAGCCCCCCTCAATAAAAAAAATAATACCTATAATTTTTAGATAGGACCCTTACCCATATAAAATTAATATCTTAGTTTCCCATGAATATGTTTCACAAGCTAATGATCACAATAAAATCTTTCTTAGGTTGAGAACCCTTCATTTTATGCAGTTGAAAGACCTAAAAACCATTTTCCATTCCTTGTCCTTCGAACTATGACCTCAAACTTTGTGAAAATACTTAAAACAACATAACATGAATTTTTAAATTCTCACACACTCACAATTTCCCTTAAAACTAATCTTGATACCCCATTAGGCTTACACTCTCTCTCTCTACCCTATAGTCTTCATACCTTACTAGGCCTTGATTTGTCCTTCATGCCTTCTTCCATGTTGTCAACACCTCAATGTCATGATAAAAATATAAATATCAAGGTATAAAACCTATATCATTATTAAACATATCCATTCATATTTAAAATTTATTAACAACATATCATGATGCTTTATTAGGCCAAATAGGGTCTAGAGGTGGTCGAGTTATAGACTTAATTTGTAGGTCCTACCCTTATAAGCTCACCCTGAGACTCTCATGAATAATAAAATGATTCACATAAATTATTAATCATACTCATAAAATCATTAATTTATGTATGAACTCATCTCACCAAGCTATCATACTCATACCTTCTCACAAGGTCTCTTCATGCTATGACTAGTGTCATGACAAGGCTTTTTAAGTACTTGAAACAAGAAAAATAAAATTAAAACACTTATAAAAGTATCTACACTTATCTTTCATTATCACATAATTCCAAAAAAACTCTCACAATCTTATTATTACTTACTTCACCAAACTTCACTAAGCACAACTTCTCTTAGGGTCTAGATTAGGTTCTCAAGACACCTTGTACTCAAGAACTATTACTCAAACATGATTTAATACTAACTTTACCTAAACATTGACATCAAAAAATATAATAATCATTAGGTTTCCTTTAAATTCTCTCTCAACAAAGATATATTATGTTTCCTTCAAATTCTCTTTTGTCACATCAAGCACACAAGCTTATACCTCAAAGACCACTCACCATGAATCTTCACCAAATACACCATGACATCAATGATAAAACTTCTAAAAAAACTCTCCCTTTTTAATTTATGGAAAAAAATAATTCAATATGATCACTCTCATCTTCCAAATTTGATAAATCTTTGTTCTTGAACTTTCTCCCCCTTTGACATTAATGAAAATGGGTCTTCCATAAACTACCATCTAGAATCACACATTCTTGCAATATAATATCAACACATAGAACATGAATCATTACTAGAACATGATACCCATTAATTCATGCATACCTCTTCAGATAAACTTAGATATTAAGAGCACTCACCTTGTCCTTGACATGACTTATATCACACAAATCTTTGATTACACACTAGGCCATCATATTCTTGTCATCAACTAAACTTGGAGCTTATAAACAACTTGAATATCTCCCCCTCAAATCAAGAATCCATAATTCTTATTATACCTAAGTATTATCTCCATGAATCCTAATGGAGTCACCTCTTTTTATAGATCACTAAAAAAACACAAGTTTTTTCCTAAATCTCCATGCTCTCATAAGACTAAATATCCTTTAGGATGCTCTTAGGCTTGACCTCTTCATCAACTATTTGATCAACAATATGAGCTAATAATAGAAATTCCTAACTTTATTTCACATTTAAATTATGATATACCATATAAAATAGTCCACTTGGGCTTGTAGATTAATCATGACTCACTTTTACTATCATTGGTTTTCACACACTCATTTTCCTTCTCTCTTGCACTCTAGGGTTTTCAAACCTCTTGTTTTATCTTGATGACCTTATAACTCAATTAGGAAAAAATCTTTAAATGTGTTTCACATTATTTATCTACATCAAACAACCTCATTCATACCTCTTTATTAATTATTCTTTTCATAATCCCATGCATATTTATTTTTATAGGGTCTTCTACACTCTTATTCTATGCCAAAACTAATTACATGCATAATAGTAACCATTGAATGAATTAACATACCTTATATCATTAGGATATCTAATTAGTCTTTTCATGTTGACCTTCTTATCTTTATTATCCTTTTCCTTGATTTGAGTTGCCTCCTTTTGGTCTTGTTTGAAACCAAGACCAGTATAATCACTTGCAGACTTTTGACTACTCAATATGTCATCTAAAGCCTCAGTCATCTTTTCAAACCTCTCATAGGTCTTCATATTTTATAATATTTATCCAAATAAACTTTTAAGGATTCCACTTGAGTTCCATACCTAGTGCATTCTTCATATTTAGCCTTTAGACTTACAGTGACTATCTCCATATATGCATCAATCTGATTGATGATCTCATAATACTCCTTGGATGTGTTAATCAATCTCTCCTCAAACAAATCAATCTGATCTTCATATTCCTTAACTAATGATCTTATTTTATGAATATTCTTTCTTTAGAAGTTAAACTCCTCTAGATCACTCACCAATTATACCTCAAAGTTCACTTCAACTTCTTCATTTGATTCTTCATCAACCATAAGGCATTTCCTAGTTGAGCAACCCTCATTATATATTTCTATGTACATGAATAAGGTTTCATTTTTATCATGTTCATGTTCATTATTATCATCATCACTATCACATGTGCTTGTGTCACTTACATTATATGAATTATCTTATTTGGTATAGAAACTTATTTTGTTCTTAAATGACCCTTTCCTATCTTCATACTTCTTAAACTATTTGTTTTTGTCAAGCTTATATACCTTATCATCTCCATGAATCTCATGTTATTCATCATTCTCAACCTTATACTTACTAGGACACTTAGATTCAAAGTGACCAATCTTACCATAGTTGAAACATTTGAAGGGAAACTCTCCCTTGTACTTACTATATCCAAACCTTAATTTCCTAGAAAACATGGCTATGAGTTTATCATAATCAATATCTGAACATACCTCATCCTTAAACTTTTTGGATTTAGACTTCTTCTTAGCTTTTAATGTTGTTTCATTCTTGGGGGTAATTCCTTCATTTTATCTCATCTCATAGGCAGTCAAAATGCCATGAAGCCCATCCATCTCAAGCTTGTCCAAATATTGCATCTCTTATATTATAGATACCTTAAAATCAAAATTAGGAGTTAGTGATCTCAACACCTTTTGAAAAACTATAGACTCTTTCAATTTTAATAATCCTCTAATGACATTGATAACTTCATCAACCTTTAATAGGTAAGATGCAATGGTTTCATCTTCAAACTTTTAAACTATCTCTGGTGGTTTTATAACTTGGCCATGTTTACCTTTGTGTCTCTTTCATAGTTAGTATTCTATTTATCCCATATCATCTTGGCTAACTCATAGCGATTCACCTTCATAAATCATGCCTCTGGTAGGCCACATATAATGACGTTCATTGCCTTGGAATTTCTCTAACTTTCCTTCTTGTTTGTTGTATTAATTGGTAGTGTAGGAGGTGGAGTATATCTATACACAAATAACTACCATATGTCATGGCCCATTGCCATTAGACATGTCCTCATTCTTATGATCTAAAATGTATAATTATTTTTATTTAATAAAGGAGCCTTACTAGTATAGAAACCACTTTGAACTTACTGACTAACCATCGTTACTTCTAGGATCTCCCTTATGTTGTTAGGCCTAATTCAAAGGACCTTCTCTAATACCAATTTTTTGAAGAAAAATGACTAATAAGGGGGTGAATCAATATTCAAAAAATTTCTTATCAATTTAATCAATTAAGAACCATTCTAAGAAGTATATAGATCTTGCAAGAATAAGTGGCTATCCACATAAAATGAAACATAATAACACATCACATATGTGGGAAATCATAAAGGGGAAGAAAACCAACTAATATATATATATATATATATATATATGGACTAAAATTTTATAATATAAATGCCAAATTTATTGAAGCACTAATTCCACATGGAGCAATAACCCCAACTATCTAATCACCAACTCAGCTAAGCTTTATAAAACACCAACTTGCAAGGAGACACCAACCTTATAGATGACTCTACACAAACTCAACCACCTAATTTCCTTTATCACCTTTATTACACCTTATTGTTCAACTAACTAGCAATGACCACCACTTCATCTCTTCTCACTTTTATCCTTCTCAAACTACTTTCTAGGCCTCTTCAATCAATTAGGTCTCTTTAAGATAGATTAAGTCATATGAGCTTGATATTCATACATAGAAACACTATCAAATATTCATCATATATCCTCTACACTCCTTTGATGGTTTATAAGACCTACTTCTACTCAATAATATGTTATTTTATTTACTTTCCTTATATACACATAAATAGGCATAAAACTACCTTGTATTTATACAAGCCTCTTGGTCATATCCTTCTTGGTTGGCCATACATAATTTCATACTTGGATTACCATTTGAAGAGGTATTATAACATGTTTCATATATGAATCAATCATTACAATAGGTCTTACACAACTTGAAATACCAAAACCTCTTTTAGGCCTTACTATCACTTGGATTTTCACTCCTCAAGGAGATGTCTCAGCTCTCCTCATCCAAGTGGCATAATGGAAACATATTACAAGCTGTGGGTAACCAACAGGTGAGATAAATCTCTAGATTTAAGGGCTAGCTCCCTGAATGTGTCTTGAAATGATTTCACCTATACTAAATGATTGTTTATGGTGGAAAAGTGTTAGAATTTGCATGAAATGAAACCTATTATATAGGGTGATGCACCAATATGTTTACCATAATACTATCATACTCTATCACAAATAGAAAAGGCATACAACATTAGTCTAAGAGTCTTAGAATGCACTAACATTAGTATTTCAATATGAAGGAGACATGCATGAATACTATCTAAGATAAGTGGAACCATATAATAGTGGTAGATACTAAGGCTTCCTTGTAAACTTAAGAACATATCCATACACTTAATAACACTTCATTTGACCTACTAGGCATGGAATCACTTACATCAAACATGGAAGGATTGAGAGAAAGAAAGGATAGATGAATATATCTTAACCATTCACTATACATTTCTTCAAACACTTTGAAAAGCTAATATATGAACTAAAAATAGATTAAATTTATTTTATAAGGAAATTAAATGTCAAAACCAGTAGGTCTTCACCATACATGGTATGGTATTAGATTACAAAGGCCAAAATGGTAGATACTTATAGAATATAAGAGAGAGAGGATAAGAGAGGATTTTAAAGGTCACAAATACACTTGTCATGTTGATATAATGAGTTAATTATGCATGAGAAGAGGGTGTGAAATGGAACATGTAAGGTTAGAAGAGACAAGTGGCTTTCCAAGTCATGAAACTTATGAAAAGTGGCATGGAATTCCCTTTGCTAGATCAAAAAACTACCTTCTTGATTTAGCCCTATTTGAATGTTCAAAAACTGATTAGGGATAGGTATGATGATTTTAATTATGGGGAATGATTCCATACATGCCTCTCCATACATTGGTTTTATTTTTGATTATCTAAAAACTTCCCAAAATGAGCTATCACCATTTGTAGTCAAAGTAACTCTTCTTTCACACACCCTACACAATTGGCCTCAAATTTGGCATCAAATTCCCATGAAAATACATATAACCAAGTGGATGAAACTTTTTAATACCCTTCATGTCCTTATATGCATTAGGTATACCTTAAAAAGACATCCTCCTGAAGTTTTCACACTTTTTACCATCTTGTTCACTATGCCAGTATTGACTCACTGAGATGAAGCAGCTAATTGAATAACTTAATGTTTTTTTTTAGGAATTAAATTTACATTTTTAGTTATCTTAATTATTTATCTTCCCTTCCATGTGATTGGCATCTCTTAAAACCTCTTATAACTCGCATAATGTACAAAATAGTCAAGAAAACCCTATTTGTACCTTATCTATATAGATGTTGTACAACTCATCTTGATGGTAAGGATCCTAAATAATTTTATTACCTCTTGAAATAATCATTATATGAAAACTATACCATTTTTTTAGCTTACCATCTTCATTTCCTTCATCAGGTCTTGACTAAGGGTTTTAGGCAGTTTCCACTCTTAAGCTTTGTTCATAAATATGAAACATTAAAAATGAAAAAACATCAAAATAATTATGTTCAATGACCCTATTAACCTCAATAAACTACATTTTCCTCCATGCACATCCTCAAAGGATATGTGAGCACTTAAAGTTGGTCTATCAAGCCTTTTCTCCACTTTACACAAGCCTGAGTTGTCTTAAATTCCAAAATATACCTTTTCATGGCTTCCTTTGCATCTAAATATCTTGGACACATATATTTTTCCCCAATATTCATGATATAATCCATCTCACCTTATGTGAAAATTAAAAATGACTCTCCATTTGGATTTTAAGCCTACCCATGCCTAATAAGCCTACCTACAAGTCTGAGGATCTAGAATTCCAAGATGGGATTAATCCTTCTATGGTTTATTTATCATGTTTTTTTTTTTTTATGTATCTCAGCTTACCACACCCTATATCAAGATTCAAACATATCATAGTCCACTATTTCATCTCTTCTTGTCAAGAATGCAGGTTTTGCTTATAAGGGAAGTACCCTCTATCTGAGACAAAATGGAGTGAAATTCCCCTATTTGCTTAGGCCAAATAAGTGGTGGATGATATTACCAAATTAATAAATAAACTCTATAAAAAAATTCATCCCTTTTTTAGATCAATAAACCTTACAACTTCCTCAAATTCTAAGACTGACTGTGAAAATAGACTGTGTGCAAGGTCTCATGATATGGACTATTGTTGCTTGACTAAAACTCTATGTTCCCTATTTTCATGTTATTTCCTTTATATTATTTAACCATTGGTAATAAATTTTCATAGTATAAGTGCATATCATTCTTTTTAATCATTTCTAAAACTCCTCAAGTCATACCCTTCGCATTGGTTGCTTAAGGTACAAACTTTATTTCCTGCATTCCTTCTTTAATAGTGAATCTTGTAGGTCATCATGCATATTTAAGATTGGAAAAAAATTTAATGAGCTTCCCTTGATCCCTTAATTTCATTACATATTTTTTGGGACCCATTTATTTAGTGTCTATGCAATGAAAACATCAAAACATCACCTTTCAAATCAATGTTGCATGCAATCAACTAAGTGGACTGTACTAGGACAAATAGAAGCCTAAGGTGTGATTTCACCTTGAAATACATGCCATTATCTTTAGGAAACATTTGATATATTTTTAATTCATTTGGAAACCTCTTCTATAGGATAATGTGAGTGTTTCTCTACTTAAGTCCTTGGTCATCACTTAGACATCTTGTCTCAATTTATTGTCACTATAGTTAACAAAAAATGACTATGTTTTAGCCATTTAGACCCTATAGGTATGAATTCAACATTGTAAAATGAGTAATTTTATTTTTGAGAACCTTTGAAAAACTTTATTCAACATTTCCTCTCAATTTCTTATTGCTATAGGCTCATTATCCTTCAAGTTCACTTTAAGGGCTCTATGAGCACCTACAGATAGGCTATAGGTGGCCTTTTCTTAGTACTATACAATTGTATATGAACATATGATCATTAAATTTCACTTTATGCCTCTTAATAATCATTAATTTTCATTTTTAAACTTGGTGGGAATCTTTAAACATGATGATATGCTTGGCATTTCCACCTTGGGAAGTTAGGCTCCTTTGATGTTAAAAAACCTATAGATGTTAATGAAGGATTCTAGTGGCCAAAAGGAAACATTAAGCCTTTCAAAAACTAACCTATACTAGTCATCTACCCTTAAAAAAATTTATATCTCTTTCCCTATGTAGAGGCTATAAGGCATTTTTATTTCGATGCTTCAAAACATATTACAACCCTATTATGAAACTTTGGAAAAATGCTTAGGTTTTTTGTTTTCCCATTTTAGGGATTTGATCCCTAAACCTATAGTAATTTCCTTTGGAAGTGATTTTCAACTCCATTTTCCAACCTATCCCTTCAAGTGGGTCTTTTATGGCCAACACCACATGTTAAGACTTCCAAGGAAGGTTTTATCACTTGTTTCAATGCCTTAAAACAACTCCTCAGCTCTTTATTAACACCTATAGGTGGTCATTTTCATATCTACAAAAAATGATTGGAATGAGATTAATGTGCATGGTTTGTAGGTTTCAATGTAGCTTAAACACTTTTAAATGTTTTAAATATACTTCTTTCATTATCAAAGATCCTGTTCAACTCATATACATCCTTAAAACATGATTGATCCTCATGAAGTATCACCTATAGATGAACATTTTCATGTATGTAGGTAGGTAGTGAGTTGGAACCATGTATGGTGTTTTAACAACCACTTTACCTAATTCTAATGTTAACATGGATCCTCTCCAACTTTTGAATACTTGGATCAAGTTAAGATAGCCTAATTTCAATGTGATTTTCCTTTTCAATCACATGAAGTTACACACTCTAATGATAAACTCTATGTATATGTAGTATATGAATGTAAACCATGAATATTATTAATGGAATGAAGTTAGAATGAAATAAAAAACACTTTAAACATGAAAACAATCCATCACTATCCTTTGACACCATTACCAAGACATAATGGTATTGGAAGTTATGGGAAACTGCCAGCAACACAAAAAGTGTCTTCTCTTCCAACCTAAGATACTTGGCCCATAAAAATATTTTAAAACATGAAACCAAGCATGGGGATCATTTCAGGAGCAATAAAACATCATTTTTAACCAATCTTAGCAAGTTAATTGTATTGACTTGTCCAAACCAAGGAAAAACCTATAAGATTCATAGATTAGTAAGCAAAATAGATAGTATAACTTCTTAAGAATGGTTCATAATGCATAGATCACCATTACTCTACAACAAAACATAAAATGGAAGATAATTGTAGAATATACCATTGATATCATTTTGCTTGAAACCTCTCTTGTTGACTATACCAAGTACAAAAATTCTTTGATTGCCAAGTATATGGTCAACAAATTGGTGACTCATAGGGGTAGTATGCCTGTTATAATAAAGATCAGTAGCTTTATCAATCCATTGGGCTTAGAGAGTCATATTAACATAGTTTTAACACAAACATTTCCTTTGAAAACACACAAAACACAATAAAAACTAACATGAAACAACACACAAGATAAGAAACTAAGCAAAACACATGTGTGCTTCATGAGACCTTATGGAACACACACACCAAACTAAACAAATTGACTCCAAAAATAACTAAACTAAGATGAAAAATACATCCTAGATCAAATTTTAATTTTAAAACCTCTCTTGCTTCATGACATGAATGAATGAATGAGGCATGTATCCTTTTGACCTTTAGCATTGGTGCCTTAATCTTCTTCATGGTGTTTTCCAACTTCATTGGAATGATGTTTAATGAGAACCAAATAGCTCCATATACATTGGCTATGGAAATTAACTCTTTTTACATCCAAATGGTTTCAACCCTCTCATGTACTAGGACCTTGATGTGCAAGTTTGAAAATATGATAGTCCTCTCATCCTTGCTCTCTTACTTGAATAATGTGCTTGATGTTTAGAAGAACCAAGTTTTCCTTCACCATGTTCCAACATCCTTGAATGTGGTTTTACCTTATATGTATCCCTTTAATGTATTTTACGTACAATAAAATCTACCTTGAAATCATTATAGATTACATTTTATTCTACATACAATGAATTCTTGAGGATGATAGTCATCATGGTATTAATTATAGGGATCATATTTGGATTGATAGAGAGGTGTTTTTGGATAGGTTTCTTGGTAACCTTCCTCATAAGGTTGTCTAAAAATATGGTTTCCATATGAAAAGGTAAATTAAGGGTTATAGGGATGCCAAAAGTCCTCATCTTCTTTTAAATTAGCATCATAGCCTTTTTTAATAGTAGTATCACCAACTCTAATATTTTCCTTATCAACTTTGTCATGAGCTATATCAAGATCATAACTAGGCTGGAAAAGATCATACCAAGGTTGATAATGAGTTTCATAAGATTGAGATACCTCACCAACTTGTGTAAAACAAAAATCAATGCCAAAATTAGACATAAAACTTCATTGGGAAGTAAGAACATAAGGAATGATTATCAATAATCTTCAAAATAACTACCTGGGCTACTTGACTAGCTAATGTAATCTCAAAGTCACCATTGATGTTTAGATAGATGCCTCCAAAGGTTGATTTTTTGAAATACAACACCAAAAATCTTTGAACTTCTTATACTAAGAGTCCCACTGGGCATCATAAAAACTATTGTCACTTGGATTTTCACCCCTTAAGGAGATGTCTCAGCTCTCCTCATCCAAGTGACATAATACAAACATATCACAAGTTATGGGTAACTAATATGTGAGATAAATCTCTAGATTTAAGGGATATCTCCCTAAATGTTTCTTGAAATGATTTAACCTATACTAATTGATTTTATATGGGGGAAAAGGGTTAAAATTTTCATGAAATGAAACCTATTCTAGAGGATGATTTAACAAGATTTTTAACACAAGACTATCATACTCTATCACAAATATACAAGGCATATGATAATATTCTAAGAATATTAGAATTCACTAACATCATTATTTCAATATGAAGGTGACATGCATGAAGACTATCCAAGGTAAGAGGAACCATATATCAGTGCCAGATACTAAGGCTTCCTTTTACACTTAAGAAAATATCCATACACTTAACAACACTTCATATGACCTAATAGGCATGGAATCACTTGCATCAAACATGGAAGGATTGAGAGAAAGCAAGGATAGATGAATATCTCTTAGCCATTCACTATACATGGTGTGGTATTAGATTATAAATGCCAAAATGGTAGCTACTTATAGAACTTGAGAGAGAGAGGAGAAGAGAGGATTCCAAAGGTCACAAGGACACTTGTCATGCTAAGAGAATGAATTATTTATGCATGATAAGAGGGTTTTAAATTGACCATGTAAGGTCAAAAGAGACAAGTGGCTTTCCAAGTCATGAAACTCATGAAAAGTGGTATGGAATTTCCTTTACTGGCTTATAAAACTACCTTCATGATTTATTCCTATTTTAACATCCCAGAACCAATTAGGGATAAGTTTAATGATTGGAATGAGGTGGAAGGATTATATAAATTCCTCTCCATATATTTTTTGTAGTTTTGATAATCTAAAAAAATCCTAAAATGATCTATCACTATCTACAGTCAAATTAACTCTTCTTTCACACACCCTACACACTTGGCCTCAAAATTGACTTTAGTTTCCCATGAAAATACATACAATGGAGTGGATTAGACTTTTAAATACCCTCCATGGCCTTAGAGGCATTAGGTACACCTTAAAAAGACATTATTTTGAAGTTTTTACACTTTCACCATCTTGTTCACTATGCCAATTTTGACTGGCTGAGATGAAGCTTCTGGTTGAGGCACTTAGGATTTGTTATAAGGCATATAATTAACATGGGGAGTTATATTAATTTAAAAACAAAACCTTTATACATAAATATAATGTAATTATAAACTAATAACAACTAGCTGATGTAATCAACCCATCTATTTTCCTTACCTATGTGATAATTGGTGACTCCTTGGTCCTTAATTACTTCTTTTATGATATAACAAGTAGCTCATGTATTAATAATCTAGTGGATAATAACTTGAATTTGATATATGAACCTACTTACAACTTTGAATTGTCATGGAATGGATTAATTTAAAAGGACATTTGGCCTCATCAAAGACCTACAATTTACCCTTCATGCTTACCCAAAACTCTTAATTGCATAATACATTATTGTTGCAAATTTACCACCTTATTTCTCTCTATGTTTTTCTAATTAATTCATGGAAAAAATTGGGGAGTGTTTATCCTTTGACTTGTCTTACATGGTCTAAAATATTAGGTATGGTGTAGGAGTCAAAATTAGATCTAGACCACTCTCCAAGTTTCATTTTGAGCCTTACACACTAAACAACTTAGTTGTAAATTGAATTCATCCTCCTACCTATAGTCAACCTCCTTGTGTTCTATATCCCCTTAAATATCCACACATGCCTTGTTAGGAGCCTATAATAACTTCATCTTGGAGGCCTTCATGGATAAGAACCCTAGATTATTTTATTTCTATTCTTGAAAGACAACTTTCTCCTATGCATATTTAAAATCAAGAAGAGGACAAATGTATGGAGGCTAGATCAAGAGATGTCTCAAGTTTTCCAAGTTACTCATTTGTCCTTCATAAAAAAACCATTAATAATGATCAAGATACATCCAATTTTGATGAATTAATTGAATAATGTAAGAAGAAGAATGTAGTGTCAAAGTTTTATACTCCTAAGGTTCTAAGTTAGAAGAGCGCTCTAGCAGCTATCAATCAAGCTAATGAAGAATAACCAAATGCATTAAAGGAAGAATTTAAGTATCCAGGTGTGGGGAAAAAATTGTCAAAAATAGTTAATGAGGTTGTAGTTCTTTAATATGTTGATCATGTTATAGCTATAGGTAAGTTTTAATAACACTTTGAAAAGGATGCTTCAAGCACCTATGATGAGGAGGTCACTATTGTTACCCCTATTAATCACAATATATCATAATGTGAGCATGAAGGAAATTTTTATGATTTAAATTATTCATAATGGTATGATGTTGAAGTAGACAAAGACAAAACACAAGTAGTTTATCCTCTAGGAGATAGTCATGGAAACAATCTACATGAGACCATTATTAAAGCTAAAAACATTTCAAGTAAGTTAGATGATCCTTGGTCATAGTTATACAATTAATTCTTAGGTGATATTTAATAACTCAACATGACATCTTCGAATGGTAGAATAGGACAATAGTTTGAGGTCTCAAGTGAAGGTAGCATTAATTATTTAGATTTTGGAGAAGGAAATTCAAGTTTATAAATATAAATTCAAGATTAGCTAGAGCTTAAATGGGTTGATGAGCTCCCATTATCTATATAAAATTAGGATGACCAAGTTTCAATATATCATGATCCTTATTATGACTCTTTGGAAGAGTTGGAGACACTTGATCAACATAGTGCTTCATAATTGAATGGTAAGAATGATAGTGAACTTCATATATTTTCAATTGATCATGAAGAGATGGCCTTTTGGGAGGACTTGTGGAAATTTTATTCAAGTTTAGATTACCCACCTCTATACCAAGAGGAGCTTGAGAAGGATCTTAAAAATAACACTATGACAATTTATCATTTTAAGTATCATAAATAGAATCAAAGAGAGCCTAATTACATTTGGCAGCTATGATTATATAGTTACCAAGAAGTTTAATGCCTTGAATATCCTTGATAATTGTATAATCATGGATACCACATGTCATTAGGCTCTCCTTGATTCTACTTATGATACTCAAAATGATCATTTGTCATAGTTTTATTTTTAAGACTCTTATCAATCTCCTCTTGGGCTAGAGGTGGGTTATCTAAACTTGAACAAAAGTTCCATAAGTCCTCCCAAAATTCCATCTCTTCATGATCAATTGAAAATAAATGAAGTTCACTATCATTCTTACCATTCAATTGTGAATTACTATGTTGATTAAGTATCTCCAAATCTTCCAAAGAGTCATGACAAGGCTCATGATCTATTGCAACTTGGTCATCCTCATTTTATATGGAGAATGGGAGCTCATCAATCCATTCAAAATCTAGCTCATCTTACCTTTTTATTTGTAAAAATAAATTTCCTTCTCCAATATCTAAATCATTAATGATACCTTCACTTGAGACCTCAACCTACTATCTTATTCCATCATTCTAAGCTATCATATTGAGTTATTCAATATCACCTAATAATTCATGGTATAATTGTTTCCAAGGATCATATAACTCACTTGAAATGTTATTAGCTTTAACAATGGTCTCATGTAGATTATTTCCATGACTATATCCTAGAGGATAAGTTACCTATGCTTTATCTTTGTCTACTTCAACATCATACTTTTATTATTGATTTACATCATCCAACTTTCCTTCATGCTCACATTCAAATATACTAGGATGAATAGGGGTACCAATAATGACCTCCTCAGCATAGGTGCTTAAAGTATCCTTTTAAAAATGTTTTTGAAACTCACCTATATCTATGACATGATCAATCTATTAAAGGACTACCACATCATTAGCTAGTCTTGAAAAATTATTCCCCACACCAAGATGCTCAAATTTTGCCTTTAATACATTTGGTTCCTCCTCATTATCTTACTTGATAGCTTCTATAGTGCTCTTTCAACTTGGATCCTTAGGAGTATCAAACTTGGACACTACATTCTTCTTCTTCCATTATTCAATTAACTCATCAAACTTGGATGTATATTTATCCTTATGAATGGTTTTTGTGTGAAGTAAAAATGAGTAACTTGGAAAACTTGAGACATCTCTTGAACTAACCTCCATACATTTCTCCTCTTCTTTATTTTAAATATGCATAAGAGAAATTTCTCTTTCAAGAATATACATAACATAATCTAGGGTTCTAGTCCATGAAGGCCTCCAAGATGAAGTTATTATAGTCTCTTGAGAAGGCATGAGTGGATCTTTAAGGGGATTTAAAACACAAGGAGGCTGAATTCACTTTTAAACTAATATTTTTAGTGTGTAAGGCTCAATATGAAACTTGGAGAGTGGTCTAGATCTAATTTTGACTCCTACACCATACCCAATCTTACAGACCATGTAAGACAAATCAAAGGATAAATACCCCCAAATTTTGGCCATAAAGTCATTAGACAAACATAGATAAAAACAAGGTGGTAAATTTTCAACAATAATGTCTTCTAAAATTGAGATCTTGGGGTAAGCATGGAGGGTAAGTTGTAGGTATTTGATGAGGCCAAATTTCATTTTAAATAATCCATTCCATCATAATTCAAATTTGGAAGTAGGTTCATATATCAAATTCAAGTTATCACCCACTAGCTTAGGAATAAATGAACTACTTTTTGCTATCATAAAACAAGTAATTATGGACCAAGGAGTCACCAATTGTCATATGGGTAAGGAAAGGAGATGGGTTAATTACCTCGACTAGCTATTCTTAGTTTGTCAGGATGTTTTATTGATGGAAAAAGGCTTGATGTTCAAATAATAATGAATTAAAGTATTATCTCCAAGGATTATATGTAATAGTGTTTTACATGAATGTCATGGTGAATGACTAAAAATTGGAAGCGATGGGTGAGAGGCCTATCTTGAGACACTTCCAACTAGGTTACACTCTAAATATAATCACAAACCTTTAATGCATCATATAACCTACATAAGACAACTAATCAATACGTAGGTATGAAAAGGACATGATTGGGGAGAATTTATAACACTTATGCACATAAAAATAATCATATACACACTAGAGACCAATCATGGATAATTTGCAATAGTCCATCAATAGTCCAAGAGGTTTATAAAGTATAAATCTAGGTAGAATTTCCTCATACCTAGGTGAGGAATACAAACAAAGGACTTAAGTCCTAAATAAATAGAAAAATGATAATGTAAATAAAGTGATAATGGTTTATAAGTGATAATTATAAGTCATAAATGACCATATCCTACTCATACTATAATTACAAATAGTTACAATAGTCCTTCATACTCCCTCCATACATTGGTAGTCTTCAATGAGTTTTTTAGGAATTGAGGTGAAGTGGTAGAGGATTTAGTTAACTTATTAAAGGAATTTGAATGCCCAAAATGGTAAATAAATCCTTCCCTTGATATTTACAAACATGAAAGTGGCTCAATGAAATCCCCCATAAAACATCTAGTAGCCCATCTTTCCTTGTATGTTGACTCAGGTTCAGGAAAGTTCCCTATCCTTCATAATGTCCATGGAGGAGTGCCTTTATCAACCTTAATAATTAGTTAAATGGTGAAATAAATATATATTAACCCTCCTATTATCCCCTCTACTCCATTCTACATCTCTTCTTATTAACCCAAGTAAGCTTAATAGGTCACTAAGCCTAGTTACTTAAATGATTGTGGTTGGTGGCCTTGAAAATTTATATGGGACCTTAATAACATGTTAATAGGTTAGTTTAAAGTATAAATAAATTTCCCATACCATGACATATGCCTTTCTAAGTAATATATTCTTGTAACCTTGCCAAACTAGGTGACTAGGTTACCTTCCATTAGCCTTCCTAGACTGCATATTTGGGGAAGACTTGAAAAAGTGTTTCTAAGAATTAATGTGAGTATTTTATGATATAATAAGGTATTAAAAGTCCCAAAATACCCTATCCAATTATTTTCAATCTTAAACATAGCTTTTCACCCTAAAAACATCACAAAAGCCTACAAAAATATGCTTTCTATGAAGTTTGTACACCTGTCTATACAACTAAGTACTATATATGGCATATTTATTGAGTGTACTAGTTGATAAAAATTATTTCCAAGAAAATTTATGGTTTTTTATTGTAAAATACCAATTTTTCACAAGTCAAGTTTGTTTTAGGGTTTAAGTAGGGTTTTGGAGGTCTACCATCTTAATGGTGGTTCATAAAGATCAAACCTCCAATCCCAAACTTATGGTCATGGATATTTATTCCATATACTACCATAAAACTCCTTAAAATATTTGGGTCCAATTCACCTTGTTTTTGGAGATATGAATGCAAGTTGGTGAACTTTGAGCTCTTTAAAAGCCTTCTAAATATGTTTACACTCTTAACATTCATTCATAGAGTTGGGTCCCTAAAGTCCACTCACTCTTTCATGTATTTAAAGTGAATTTGGATTCAAAAATCCAATTAATATCATTTTCTCTAAGCTTATTTACTATGAAATATATGATCATTGTGATAGGCAATTCGAGGTGGTATCTTAGAGTAATATAGTTCAAGAGTGACAATGATATTGATCTGACCTTCTCCCTATTTTCCTTTATTTAAAACAAATTTCATAAGACTTTTAACATCACCTCACACCTTATAATGATCTTTTATTTTCTTGGGGAGGTCTGGTTATGCTAGTGAGGATGGGGTGGGGTCTTGAGACCCAAGATTAGTTTTAGGCCTAATATGCCTATATTGAGTTCTAGATATTTGAGTCCCATATAGGTAGTTTGGGGATTCAAAATCATCATAAAACTTATTTCTCACCTATTCTCAACCTTTTAATTTATCTATAGATAATTAAACTCCCTCTCTATCTCTATTCTCTCATATGAGCTTGCCTTAAGTATCATAGATGCCAAGCCTGATTGCCTAATAATAGGTGTTAAAGGCCTAAGTGGTTTTATGTCTCTTTCCATCATGTTGATGAGGATATGAAACTCATGTAATATACTTATAATATATATAATTATCCCTTTCAATAGGGTTTCCTTCCATATTGCTTCTTGTATGCTTACTAATCATTACTTAGGGTTTGAGGTTAATTAGGCCTATGCAGACCTAGTGCTTTAGTTTATTTCTTTTTCCATTTATTAGAAGACTTATAACATCATCACACATTTATATGTCTTTTACACTTCCCTCCATATATGTTTTAAACTCTTTAGAACCCCTAAAAATATGATAATGCCTTCAATCTTTAGTACATGCCTATTTACATTAGTTTTAGTCCTAAGGACCTAATAGGTCATTAAGTATCCACCACCAATCTTAAGTGAATCATTAAATATCAATGGGAAACCTATGATAATTTATGGAGAAATTGAGATACCTTTATAACCACTTCCCTACAAGGATTTAAAACTCAACCTTCCTTCTCATTTAACTTTGATAGTGTGTTTGCTTAGGCCTAATTAGGCCATCTAGACCTTATCCCATATCAAAGGGTTAGACCACTAGATAAAGGCATCAAGGATATTTAGGAATAGTCTAGAGACTTTATTATCCTTATGCACTTCAATCCTTCACATGATTTCTCAGACTTTCATCTTCATACTAAAATCTTGCTTGTAGATAATAGTTAGGTCTTCTTGGGGCTATGAGCATAGACCTTTTCTTTTCCTTAGTTGAAACCTTGATGCCTTATTTAGTAGAGGAGCCATGATGTACAAAGTTTTACATTGTCATATACATTTTTAATTCCTCATCTAACCACATTTGTCACTTAGACATCTTTTTTTCTCATGACTACATGTATATAGCCTACGTGTTTGACTCTTCTTCATACTAAGATCCTCTGTAACCTACTAAACATTCTTCAACATATCATTGTAATTTTATTAATTCTTAGAGTTATTAGTGCCTATTAATTCTTACATGACTTTTAATAACTTCTCTCAACATTCCACCAAATGGCATCTTGCTCACATGCCCTCAAGCTGACTGTATACACTATATTTAGGTGTCTTTTCTATGTTGTAGGTGTAAATAAATTCCTTATTGGTACCTTGAAGTTATGTTGACCTTTAAATACATATTTTATCATCCATTAAAAAAAATTTACGTTTATGTTTCAACCTTTCCAACTTAGTTTATTTAATATTTCCACCCTTATCATGCACCCAAAAGGTGCAACTATATATTATTCCCATATGTAGATCTGTATGCCTATCTTAAGCCTAACATGCCTAATTAGCCCTTAAAAATATTTCTCCATATTATAGGACTACATAATTAGGTTTATACTAAGGTTTTAGAATAAACAAGTATTCACTCTCTATTTACTCTTAGTTACTTCTTATGAAAACTTCAAGGCACTTTATTCTTCTTCTCATAGCTCTGACTATAGGTGATGAATGAGGTCTACCTAACTATGTGTGGACATTGATAAGGTGGGTATGATGATAAATTATTACCATTGGGTTTTATTATCATGTTGGTGTTATATTCCTATTCTTTTAACCCTTGTAAATCTCCTTAACCTTACTATACCTTTAGTACACCTCCAATATGGGAGTTACAATCCTGTGTATGCTCAATAGGAGTCTTAATTATGATTATGTTTAGACTAAGTTAGAAGTTTTAATCCTTTTATAACCCTAATTTATCCATCCCCATATCTTTTTATACCCTTTTTATTATATTTTAAGTATCTCACCCTTATATACCCCATTCTAATAGTTACTACCCTATTTGCTTATTCTACTTTGAAATTTTTGTAGTGACTGAGTGAGGGTTTGACATTATAGCATAGAATATGAGTGAGGATGGTCTTTGAGGATACAATTATTTAGGGGAATAATTTAAATTCCAAATAATTTATGAGTAACATATGTATCTTGAAACAACTTGATGACTATCTACACCTACTTGATTTCCACTTTGTAAATGAGATAACAACACAAACATGACAGTCATAATAGAAATAGGAACTTAAAGGGGTTAATTGAAAATATTATGGTTAATATTATATTATTGATAGCTTATGGAGGCTTTAATATATTAAATTAAACCATCACCAAACCTGAAACATCATCAAACACCTTTATACTATGCATGAAAGATTCTACAACATGAAATACTCTTTCTACAGTTTATAAGTAGAGAAAACATGAAGATTTAATTTCTCCCATACCATCACACATTTTAAATATGGGTTCATAATGATGTAAATATTCCTTTATGACTAATATAATCACCATCAAGCATTAATTTTTACAAACATTTCAAGGATGCACCAAATTTGATGCCATTTTATCCCTTTACACAGATGAAAGAAACCATTTAAGTGCCCATATTAATAGAATTTGTTCATAAATAATATTCCTTTTATTTTTATAAAAATTACATGAATGATAAGGTATATATACCCCCTTCCTCTGACCAAAGTCTTAGTTCTTAATTTCCTCTCTCTTGTATGGAATAACCCAAAACCTAGAAGCTTGTCCAGACTGCCAAGGAGCTTGGTGGAAGCAGTGGAATGGTTTTGGGAATGTTTCCATATTTTATAATTTAAAATATTGTGATACATATTTAAAATAATCAAAATATAATATATGACCCCCATTTAAATGGATTTGACCGTATGGATTTGTACAACCTAAAAAAATTAATACAAACATTCTTTTTTACAGTTTCTTCCAATTTCTAATCTTGGGATGACATTAGTAGGTAGGAGGATGGAAATTACAAGTAAAAATACATTTTAAAATATGTATTATGGTGGCATGATTTGAAGAGACATATTTTCCCATATTTGGGACCCAATTCATGAGTGGGGAGTGAATTTAGGTCCCAAAATGGACCTTTATGGACATGAAAATGCCTACTGATGGATTTATGATGAGAATGGATCTCTTTTAATAAATTTATAATTCAATTTTCATCAAAACATTCCCACTCTTCAAATATTTATAATTCAAATAGGCTTATATGAGGTATTTTAGGGTCATTTTATGGCTCTAGTGGGTTATGAAAGTTTGAAACTATTTGAATGAATAAACCATGAATAATGACATTTAATACATCATTAGACCTTCATATTATTACTTTTAACAAAGTTTTAAACCCCTATATCCTTCCAGCAAAGGTATCTCTTCAATAAATGCTATATAATAGGCCTAAAATCATAAGGATTAGCAACCTTATTTTCTCCAAGTTACCTTAACTTTTGTTAAAAGACCTTAATCTTATCAAATAGGTTTTAGACCACTCACTAGATCTCATAAGACATTTTGTCACTCTTCATCTCACTTAAGGACCACTATGACCATTATTACACTACCAATAGACCTCAAAGTAACTATGACATGATGATTTTACAAGCAGATTGTATGACACCTCTAATAGTGTTAAATGAGTTCAATAAGCATTTAGGAGATATCATCAAGTCATGGATATGTCATATATATGCTTGGGTAAGTGTCATGGAAAAGTTTTTAAATGCAGGCATTGACATTTGGACTGGGAGGCCAAATTATCAATAAGAAGGTTTGAAATTGATTAGTGATATAACCATGATTGGCATAGCCTATTTCCTTCATTGGCCCTTTTCTTGTTATTTCACACTTAATGCACACATAAAATTCTTCTAACCTACTATTCAAATCTACATAATTTAATCAAACAAGTTAATTTCAATTAATTAACCATAGTTAATCATTCATGGATTGTCAACATACATGTAGATAATATCATATAATTCAATACATAAGTAGTTACCATTTCATAATCTTAAGATTCAACATGATTTAAGTCAATATATATCATAAACATAATTGAATTTCATAAATAGAAATTATATAAGTAAACATAAGCATCATTCTTTCATAAGTAATCAAAACATGGTTGATAATAGGTATTTCCCATGGTTTACAACACATGATAGCCTTTATGAAATCCTTATATGCCTCAGCTAGATGTGACTTAAACAAATAACTCAATAATTATAACATATAGGACATAATTTCATAGTCATCTTGCCAAATATGATCACTATGCAAAACAAGGCCTTACATCCCCTCCCCTTATGTGGAATTTCACTTGAAAGTCATTAAAATAGGTGAGGATATTGAACCCTCAAAGGGGAATCATCTTCCTAAGTAGTTTTTTATTCATCATATTTGTCCCATTAGACCTTGACCTGATTCAGGTATCTACCTCTAGGTGTCAGTGCCTTGTATGTTAAAATCCTAATGAGAAAAAATCATAGCCCCATCAGTATTGACCTATAAATTCATCCAATCTAATACATGAGCAATGCTAGTAACATACTAATGTAAAATAGAGACATGAAATAAATTTGTGAACATGAGATAGGATAGTGGAAAGGCTAGTTTATAAGCTAATGGGCGAACGGTCTCCAAGACCTCAAATGGTCCAACAAAATGAGGTGCCAAATTCTACCCTTTTCCATAATGGATGGGGATAATTTTGGGTCTCACCCTCAAGAAAATTTTATCACCAACATTAAAAATTTTATAAATTATTTTTGAATCATCATACTTCTTCTATAGATCCCTAGAAATCTTCAAGTGATGTTGTATCTTAATCACTTGCCGCTCCATGTCTTATAACATGGTAGGGATAATCATGACTCTATCTTCAAGTTAGTCCTAATTCAGTAGGGTTATATAGGCTTGGCCATACAAATCTTAAAAAGGTTCCATATTAATTGAACTATGAAATTTAATATTGTAAGAAATTCAACAAGATATAAATAATCTTCCCAACAAGATTGTTGGTCCATAACATACATATACAACATGTCTTCAAATATTTGACTGACTCTCTTAGTATGTCCATTAGTTTTAGGATGATAGGAAGTACTAAAATTGAGTTGATTACCCAATGCCTTTTATAAATAAGTCAAGAAGTTATAATTATATAATGGATCTTGATCTAAAATAATCTTATGGGTAATCCCATGTAATCTAGCAATGTCATCCATAAAGACCTTTTTCACTGAATTAGCATTATAAGTGGTCTTTATCGTAGAAAATTGAGCTACTTTGGTTAAATTATCCATTGTGACCATGATCTTATCATTATGATAAGTTGAGGTATGAAATCCTATAATAAAATCCATGGAAATCATGTCCCACTTTCATTCCAAAATCTCATGTGGATATAACATTCCTACTAGATGTTGATGCTCAACCTTTACCCTCTGTAACTCTAGATAATGAGCTATAAAATCAATAATATCGCACCTCAAATTAGACCAATGATATAATTTCCTTAACTCAACATGCATTTTCTCAACTCTAGGGTGTGATTGGTAAGGAGATCTATGAGACTTACACAAAATTAGCTCATATAATCCACCAACTAAAGAAACATAGATACACCCCTTATGATTAAAAAAAACATCAATCTCAAAAGAATAATCTTCAAATTTACCTTTTAGATTCATACTAGAATCCAAAATTTATCTTGCTTATTTATAAATTTTGTCTTCAATAAGTTGCTTCAAATTTTGACTTCTTAAATTAGTTTGCAAACTCATTGTTTCCAACTCATGGTACCTCCTACTTAAGGCATCAACAATTAAATTTTCCTATCCTTTGATATATAAAAAATTTCATAGTCATATTCAAATAACAATTCCATCTAATTCCTTTGACATGTGTTAAGGTTAGGCTAGTTAAATATATGTTTCAAACTCAAATTATATATCTTTAAAATAAAATGACAACCAAGTAAGATGTTTCACCATATTAATAAAGAATGAATGATAGATAAAAATTCCATATCATTCATGAGGTATCTCATCTCATAATCCTTGATTTTTTTTATTTTCATACACAATAACTCTACCTTACTATATGAATACAACTCCTAAACTCTCCTTCAATGCACAAGTGCAAAAAATAAATTATCCAATGGGATTAGGCACAGACAAAATTGGTACACTAGTGAGTCACTCTTTTAGTAGTTGAAAATCTTCCTCACACCTTACTACACAAACAAACTTATTCCCATTTATTACATCCATATTTCCTCACTAAACTTGATTTTCTTATTAAATAAATATTAATGGGGTTAATGTTATTTAATTATTTTTATAGCAAACTATTTTCATTTATGCTAATGTATAAATAGACATATAATGATTATTTTGTGTTACTCATTACTTAATGGTTAGTTGTACATGAGTTTTTTTATGCATGTGTATTATGCTCATTTAGTATTATTATTATTTATCAACATTTTTATTGATTGTCATTATACGGGCCAACTACCATTTACATTTATGAGGTGGATGTAAGAGATAGTCTAGTCTCTAGATAGATATGGAGGGAGAGTATCAATACGAAGGGTGATACAAATGATTATGTCAGAGGTGGAGAGATTTGATAAGGAACCCTACACACACCACCTATTACACTTAAATACGTTATTGTTTCATAGTGAATAGTTATGTGTTTGCTTTAATTTTGATGTGTTTGGTTACTTTGTGCTTGATCATGCTGATTTGATTTTTGATACATAATTAGATGTTATCTCGGTCATGTTTGTATTTGTTACTAT
>JARHVA010004448.1:727500-767500 GCA_037957365.1 Torreya grandis | reverse complement strand
TTTAGGTATTCAAAACTTTTATTCGAAAGTCAAATTTTTGAATTTTTTATCATTTGCATCAATTTGAGCTTTGTGAAAATGTTCATCAAAAAAATTCTTCATAGGTTTTGTTCGCAGATTTGGTATTTGTAACTTTGTCCATGATTTATGCATGTCTTTATAATTTGTGTTTATCATAGATTTTTTTCACAACTCTGGTACTTTAAAAAAAAATTACTTTGTCAAAAATGTTTAGCATTTACACTTCAAGGAAAATGTTTGGTGTTTTTTTAAGAATTAGGTCTTTGGAGAAAATGTTTGGCAAAAGTTTTTGGAATTGCACTTCATAACTTTATTTCAACATCATGGTATTTAGGTAAAATTCCCAAAATTACATTTGAAAAATTATGTTCAAAATTTAGCCTTAGAAAAAAGTGTCCTTTGTAGGTTGTGAAAAAGGTGTCCACCACAGGTCTTTAGAACTTTTTTTCATGAGATGTGCTCACATCATAAGAATTTAGGTTGACCCTATTATAGTGTAACATCTGAAAACTAACTCCAAAAATCCTCTGTGGCATAACTAAATTTAATCAAAATAAGTGATAAGATGACACTTGTTAAAGGCAACCATGTGGCATTCATCTGAATGTATAGAAAGCCTACATAGTATGCCCACCAAAATAAAGTGTCAAAGTTTGAATTGAATGAGTAAAAAAAGCTTATAGACATTGGAAATTAATAAAACATGAAGTTGAATTGAATACTAAAATATATATCATTGAATTGAAAGAAAACATCGTGCCTATTAATTACTAGTGAGCCCAAGTGAATTTACACCCCGAAGAGAACTTAAAGCCCTAGCCACATCTGTCCAAACTATGAATTACTTCAAAAAGAGCCAAGCCATTAAATTAAAGAACTATAAATATGTGGGCACAATAGATTAACAATGAATTATTCATCTAGGGTATTTAGGGGAGTATAAACACCTTCTAGGTTTTTAATCAAAGACTCCATGAAATACGCAGACATGATTTTTTATTTGACAGTGTTAAATGGTGAGTATTCCAACTATTCAACTATGTGGGATGTAATCAAGAAAGTAAATATGTATACATGTGAAAAAAAATATAACACCAGTGTAAAGGCAATTGGTAGAATATTTTCTTGCAATCAAATGACAGGGATTACACTTTGTAGTATCCAAGCCTGAGGTGATGCCATGCATTGACCTATTGTAGGATTTTTTATTTGTAGGCAAGATAACTAGTGGTATTTTTATACATCACATGGACCAAAAAAATTATCATCATCTACATTTTAGGATATGATTTACAAATGTTCATATTTTTACCTATTGAAGATGCTACATTTTACTTACATAGAGTGGTAAAATGGAAGAAGAACAACACAATTTGAAAAATGTTGAGCAAAAGGATTATCCTTAGAGAAACTATTTTCCTCAAGATAAAATATATGGTACATATCAACAAGATTCAGATGGAGGCCTGTATTGGACTATCTCTATTAAAGAGATTGTATGGCTACCTTAGCATCCAAGTTATTCACCTAGAGTGGTTACCATTGCTAGATTTATTGATTATCTCAGAGCTAACCTTCTCCTTAGGAGATATAATTAGTGTCATGCTATAGGAACAAGTATTTAATAAAGACAAGAGGCCCATGGGAGGCCATTTATACATGTGTATTACCTTTTATATGAAATCTGGGTATAGTCTCCATGCATAATGGATTTTTCTAGAGCCCATCTCTAGATTACATAAAAAAAAATAGATATGTGACTCCTATTAATTCATACACATCTAAACATATACAAATAACATAGGAACAATTATAGAGGATGTGTATCCCTAGGTGTGGAGGGAATACATGAAGCACCATTTCCCATAATATCAAAAAGTATTTCTGATATACTAATGCTAAGAGGAGGATATTGGCTCTACCCAGACTATGTAGTGACCATGGTCAAAGGGAAAAAGGTTACCCCATTGTGTCTCTCAAAATATGTACCAGATAAACTAACTTAATAGGAGATCATATACCAGTTGTGGTGGGGTATTGATGAACACTTAAGAAGAATAAGAAGAGTGAATTTCATGGCTCTCATTTGATGATTTTTAGAATGTACTATGTCAGCTAGAATCATTTTAGAGAAGTTAGAAAAACTCAACACTACTATTTGTTGCCCACCCTACCACATAAAGATTGGAACCCTCATGGTTGGATTCAAAATCATATCCAAGTTATGTATATCCCATACCATCATGATCTTTATGACCATGAATTTGTATTCTTTAATGTGAATAAAGATGCTCAATTTCTAGAGAGGGTTCTGATAGCTAGACTGATCAAGGATTTATTGAAAATAATACAAGTAGAGCCTTCAAATATAATTTTAGAGGCATGGTTCAGGATTTGACCTCCAAGTGGATGGGCTACTAAAGACTTTTGGAATAATATGTCTTCTCATCCACCCTTGGACAAAGTGGAAACATCTCAAATTCCACCCATCATGATGACTATTTTAAATTAAGAGCATGGTGTGGAGGAATCCTAGGTACTCCAATCCCATCCCAAGAGGGGCCACCCAAATCTTATGTTACACCAATTATAATGCAATATATGAAGCAAGAGCCTTAGGTGGAATAAGTTAATAATATTTTAGGTTATCTTTTCAAAGTAGAAGAGCTAATTTGCATTGCCTCTTCTGATTTAGAAGAATATAGTATTATTTCTACTTCTTTATCTCCTGTTAATACAATTATGTAAGTCCTAATTTCTACCATTCATATGGCTCCCTCCTCAACTAAAAATTTAACTCTTTATTACAATAGAAAACATAAGGCCCATGGACCTCCTATGAGCACAATTTTTGACACACCATTTATTAAATTGCCTAGGGGCATGAACAACCATCCCCAAGAAGTGAGGCTATTTATGAAGATGAGGAGGAATAATTTCAAATATATAATGTCATAATCCTCCAAGGAACAAAAGGAAAAGCACCACTAGAGGTTGATAAATTAGGTGAGGATATGGATCAATCTAGATTATTAGTTCCTATTATTTTAATTATTTCTCCCATTTTTATTGGTTCATTTTATATTTTCTCTCTTGGTCCTAATGTCCTCACATACCTAAAGGTTCCCAAAATTTAAGTTGTTTCTTCTAGTCCTTTTATCTTTACAACCCCAACTATTTCTAGTAAGGAGGTTGTTTCTTCAACCCCAATTATCTCCACTTCCACTATTTTTACCTCTGTCATCATTCTATTAGTTCCCCTAAGTCCAAGAGGGTTCATACTAAGAAGACTATGGGATCCTTGGAATGTTCATAATTACATGTGTATTCCACCTAATTTGTCTTGCCAATGCCTTCTTCTAGTCCTATCTATACCACTATTATAGTTTTATCCAAGAAGTTTGGGAAGAATAATCCTATATATATATAGTTCATCTAAGGCCCTAATTAAATGGTTTTGATTATTCTAGGATCATTTGTCAATAATTATTAAGCCCCTTATAGGCAAAAGTTTTTAGTTAATCTTCAAGAGGTTTGTTGGCTGACATTACTATCAAGAACACTCAACCAATTAACTCCACTTATTTGGTAATTCCTTAATGGTTTGCTGACTTGGAAGCTCAATCCTCTAAAAGGAACAATCTAATAATTATTAAGCTTACTTCGATGGTTTTCATATTTGAAAAATCTATAGGGACCATCCAAATATTCAATAAGTGGAATATCAAGGATGATTCTAGTAGGGCAATAGTTTTGAAATAGAGACAAGATGTCTTCTCTTTATTCAAGAGAAAGAATAGGATACTTGGCCAATCTCCTTACAATTAAGATTTTAAATATTATTTGGAGATAGATAAATAATATTTTTAGATCTACATTAAGGTACTAAGCAAGCTAGAAGAGAGTTGTATCAATAATTAGTTCATGTTCATAGAGAAATTAAAGATGTCTAGAATGAATCCTTAATATTATACAATATCCTAGATTATATTAGTTAAATGAGATTTGAATTATCTCCTCATATTATGGAGACAACCAAATTATTTAATTTTTTAAAAGAGGATGAAAATAAACTAAAATTTCTTGTTTTGTATACAATCAATAATGCTTATAGCCATTTTAACTTGATGACACCATTGGAAGCATCCAATTCCCTCAATTTTGTTGTCATCAAAATGAAAGAGATTGGGATTGGGTTTAAAGTGTAGATTCCTTATTACCAAAGTTTATAGAGAATGATAAACTAGTTTTGTAGATTTTAGATGAGCTAAAACTTTCCTAGGATAGAGACTCTACACAATAGTTAATAAGTAAAACTAGTTTTGACTAATTACTTCAGCAAGTTTCAACCAATTTTTAAAAAAATATTCAAGGGATAGGATTATAATAAATTGAGGCCAAGATAAATTTTTCAATAAATAAATTTATATAGGTTGAAATATTTTGGGTGGAATTCAGATCCACTAAGACTAAGCATGCATGATTAATGGCACAAAAAAATAGGGTACATCAGGTGCCTCTTTTAAACATGGGCATCATCAAGTTTCAATGTGAAAATAATTTCAAATATTACCAATAATGGTTCATCTTATATCTTGACTCCATCTCCTAGTTTAACTCTGCCATCAACTTCATTGCCTCCTACCATGTTGAGTTCAATAATGAAATCGCCAATTTTGAATAAACCTTAGTTATCTAAATTTAATTTTGTATTTAATTTTACATGTAAGATTAGTTGATGTAACTAAAGTCTATTCATAATTCATGTATGCATGTGTTATTTAGCCAAAGTAATTTTTAAGCATGTACATGTTGTATATCATCATGCAAGTGAATCTACTTTTTGGGCATAAATGTGATCAACTATAACTGTACATACAATTTTTACCATCAAATTAAAACTAAGATTCTAATTATTAACATGTAATTGGGAGTTCTACATGAACTTGGAGGATGAGGTGACCCACCCCCAAGTTTATTTATACTTTTTAAACCCTCATTTCAAAGGGTTTTAAAATTATCAATTCAAGAAAAAGTCATTTTTTATTGTCATGCAACTGTGTAGATGCATTTCCATTCCAAATTTATGTAACTAAGTGTTTATTTTTTAGTTATTTGATTCATTAATTTAAAGTGTGCAATAAGTACAAAAAATTCCTTGTATTATCACTAATATCTATTGGCTTAAGATGTTTAATAGCTATTGAATAACTATTAAGTATTATTAATTGTATGCAAATAGGTTTACTATTACAATATTCATAATGTGCATAAGTGTTTTCTTTGATACAAATTTTTATTTGCAAGTAGAAGCTGCTTTAGATATCTTTCTTATTCAAACTATAATCTCCTAATAAGGGTATGCAATAGCTACTCTAAAAGGAACAACCTTTAGTTGACATCTTTGATTTCCCTATATTATATTTGCCTAGATCACATAATTATGTTTTTATGTGAATGTGAAATAGCTACTAGTAGCAAGAATTGGTTCCAAAACACTTATACACAAAGAAACAAACCATGGAAGTAATTCCTTGAGACCATAGATCTTTCTTTTATACTCTGCCCTTCCCTATTTTTTGGTTTTTCTTTATTTATGATCTACTCACTTTAATGTAAGGTCCATACATTGAAATCAACTAGGTTTTAATTTCCTTATTAGGTTTTATTCACTCACACACACATGGTTAACAACCTACATGCTCAACCTATTATTTCACCACCTCTATATTTAACACATACCTAAAACACATGCCTTAGAGTGGATTTTACCTCTATTTAGATCCTAAAATGTTAGATTCCACCTCATTAAATTTGGGGGTGTGCATAAGACCCACATCAATAAAAAATATGGTGCTAGAAGGAGGTCCACTTTTATGCCTTCCCTAGTGAGAGGTTATCCCTTTCATTTGATTTGCACTGAATACACCTGAGTTACCCCGTCTAAGGCCCAAACTAGTCTTGGTTTCACCTCTATCAGAAAATCAAATGCCTAGATTTATATTGGATTTTATTATGGTACCTCAAACCAGGACACCTTATCTAGTCAAAATATATATCATATTAATCATCTTATGGTTCAACCTCCTTGGCTAGTTAGATCATTTCTTTTATCCCAGGTGATGTGCACAATTTACCAAGGAATCCATAGAATTAACTACCTTCCTTCTCCCTTTCAAGAGGAAGAATGGTATAGGAGCATATCAAATCTTTCAAAATTAATTTGAGGTTAATGAATATTATTGATAAAGATGTCACATGCAAGATTTTCTCATTCACATTGTAGGATGTTGCCTATGATTGGTACCTCAATTTATAAGAGAACTTAGTTACTTCTTAGAATGCATGTTAAAGCACTTTTATTGCCCAATTTGGATAGGTTATCATCCCAAAGTTGGTTTATCAACATTTCACTAATATGAAGAGGGAGCCTAATGATTCAATCTAGGATTTCAATGTAATATTTTAGAAGATGTGCACCTAGTTGAGTTTGACATATAAACCAAAACAATATATAGCATTAGATATTTACAAGAGTGCCTTATCTAATTACTACAGTGTTTTTGTGAAGAACTATTATTTCCAACACTCTAGAATTAGCATATTAATAAGATATCAATATTGATAGACAACTTAATCCTCATGTATTAGGCACCCTAACATCAATGTTGGTTTTTAAACTTTGAATCAAGTACCCCATGTGAATCAAACTATTCTTATATTTAGCCAAAATTAGTTGTATACACTACCTCCTCTGATGCAACTAATACTAAATTATAATTATGGTTATATGAACATTTATGTATAGATGCATGGTCATTAGTATAACCATCATTCAATCCCAAAAGTTGAGAAATGACTTCTTGAACATGTAGAGGAAGATGGGTTATGCTACTGATAAGAATAATAATTAGAATTATGTGTATCAAAAATATAATAGACCTTTCAACTAGTTTATAAATAATGTAGAGGAACAACAACTTAATAAGCTATTATAAATCAACATAGTGGAGTTAGCTCTACCCAATTAGTGTAGAGTTCATAATACATAATAACATGGTGACCTGGAATGTGTTGAATTTTGTGCAACATTCAATATTTTCCAAAGAGAAATGGTGAGGTAATATTTAATGAGTAACCCACCTGAGTTCCCCCATGAATCTAGTTCCTCAAACACCTTTATGATTTTTAAAACACCTGAGTCTCCTTTCCCAAGTGAGGATGAGAATGTACTAGAGGATAACTATGATGAGATGCATACCTTTTATTAGTATCAAAAAGGTAATTATAATCTAAGGAACAAGCAACCCTTCATAATGTCTACTCCAAATAATACCACTATTCTAGTGAATCTAAAGGTTGATAATAATCTACCTCCCCCAAAAGGAAATGATTAGCCCCATAATAAGGAGGAATGAAACAAATAAAGATACAAAATATTTGAATACATGAATAAGATTAAATCAAGCATAACTATATGTGAATTATATTAGATCAATAAACAGAAGGAGCTCCTATGGAGGTCTATCATAGGAAATTCTATTGTAGAGATGATAAAGTTTATTCATATAAATGTCATATACAAGAGTAAGCCAATAGTTCCTCCTTTCTTATTGACTATCAGAGAATTTGGAAAAAATATTCATAATTTCTTAGTTGATTCTAGATCTTTAGCTAATGTCGTGTCAACTTCTATTTGTCAAAATAATGGATTAACTTCAAGCCCATTAAGAGGATGGTTTCATAGTTAAATAAAATAGTAGTGCCTATAGTTAGAGAACTAAATGATGTATGCATTCAAGTGGCATTTGATCCATGTGTGTAGATGAATATTGAAATATTTATGGTATATATCCTAGAGGGATACGTACTCCTCTTAAGTAGATATTGGTCAAAAAAAATTGAATGGGTATGTAGCAACATACTTCTCTCATATTTGGTTTCCATGGAGAGGTATTGTAAAATAGATTATAATTAATCAAGAACCAAGAATGAATCACCCCATCATAGAGTAAAATACTAATAATTAAGATTTAATTTATAAATCTCCTAACCTTGGAATTTATACCTTTATCATAAAGTATGAGGTGTAGGAACTAGAAGTCTAGGGACTTTCCCAATCGTGGACTCTCTATTTTGATGGTGCAAGATCCAAGAAAAGATCAGGTGTTAGTGTTGAATTAGTTGATCCATAAGGTAATATGTATCTATTGGCATAAAATTTACAATTCCCTTATGCCAATAATAATGCAAAGTATGAGGCACTAATTTTAGGATTATAGTATGCTTGCAAAAATAATGTTAAGTAATTATTGATAGATAGAGATTTGGAGCTGGTAATCAATCAGGTCAAGAATAAATACCAATGAAAGTTATCATATATAAAGAGGTAAAAACATATATCATAGGATTTGATTAAGTTATTTAAGGCCTTCAATATAGTTTTTATTCTTAAATAACAAAATTAGGCTGTTGATTCATTGGTTACTTCAGCTACCAACTTAGCATCATTAAAAGAGTCCAAGGTATAAAGTTTTTACATTGAATTAGTACCCTATAAATTTTTTTCTAATAACATGTAAAATTTATAGGTCTTTGATGATGGCCAATAAATTTTCCAATTCTTGACCAATTCAAGACAATTTGAGTCTCAAATCATTGATGATAAAGATATCAATTATCTATGCCAAGAAGAATTAGGAGGAGTCATTCAATTAAATGAAAATCACCTACCTTTAGGAATGGTTTATTATATATCCCTAGGCCTAGTATAAAAGGTATCCTAAATAAAATTAATATGAGATCAATAAGGAAAATTTAGGGTATCAGCATGATTCACACTATGTCAGCATTGGGCCTAGATGCAATCCAAAAGAAAGACAAAGGGTGAAGGATTTACCCACCTAGTATAAATATGTGATTTCATGGATGTATGAAGACTTGAAGTCTTTTAACCCAAGGCTCATCACCCATATAATCCCATTGAAGCTAGACCATAAGCTATTTAGGTAGAGATATAATCCAGTCAATCCTATCCTAGAGCCTCTCATTTAAAAGGAAGTAGAAAAGCTATTAAATTTTAAAATAGTGTTCCCAATTAGACATTCTAATTAGGTTTACAACTTGGTTCCATCATGAATAAAAATGGGTAAATTATATTATGTGTTGATTTTAAGAACCTAAATATGGATTCTGAGAAAAACAACTATCCTTTACCTTATTTAGATGAGGTAATCTAGATAGTAAGTGATTCTGGATTGATGTCCTTCTTGGATGAATTTTTAGGATATAAATAGGTGCTAGTTGAATCCAAAGATAGACTAAATACTACATTTACCATAAAATTGGGTACTTGTGCATAAAAAGGATGACTTTTGTTCTAATTATCATAGGATCTACCTTTTAGTAGGTAATGAACCATACATTCCAAGGGCTAATAGGTAAATGCATAGTCATAGACATGGATGACCTCATTATTATTTCAAAGAATATAATGATCACATAGGCCATTTATATTCAATATTTGAAAGATACAAAAGGTTTGGTGTCTCACTAAAGCCCAAGAAGATCATATTTGGTGTTATTTAGGGTAAGCTCTTAGGCCACATTATCACCAAATAAGGAATTACAATTGACACAAATAGAGTTTAGGGGATTTCAAAGATTGTGTTCTTAAACAAAAAGAAAGAGCTCAAGTATTTATTTTGAAAGATAAATTTTTTAAGGAATTTTATCTCAATATTTCTATAAATCATCATACCTCTAAATTTAATGCTCAATCAAGATGCTAAAGTGGAGTGGATACTAAAGGCCTAAAGTCTTTTCAAGACATCAAATATTTAATATCTCAGGCCCTAATGCTGATAATCCTAGACTTTACTAAATATTTTTTATTGTATTCATCCAATTTAGAACATACAATTGCCATTATGATTACTCAGAGGAATGATGAAAGTGAGAATCCTATTGCATTTATGAGCACAAATTTAAAAGAAGCAAAGCTCAAATATTATTGTATTAATCTTTGCCCTTATCAAAGGGGTAAGGAAATTTTGGCACTACATCTTGAGGAATAATACCATTGTTATTATTTCAAGACCTATTGTCAAGCTCACTTAGGGTCAAAATAAATTACGATATCCTAGATGAAAGTGGATGTAAAAATTGTAGGAGTTTGACATAAAAATCAAGCCTACCAAAATTGTTTTTGGATAGGGCATTATTCAACTTATGATTGAGCCTAAACCATGCGTTACCATTAAGTAGGTTTGAAAAACCTAGGTATCTATAAGAGATTGGTATACTAATATAATTATTACTCACATGTAATTTTTCCTTGAAACTCAATAGAGAATAGAAGAGAGCTTTGAGGTTCAAAATTGATCATTACATGATTAGAAACGGTATTTTCTATAGAATAAATTATGAAGGCATCTAGATGAGATGCATATCATGAGAAAAATCTCAATAACTTCTAGAGAACTTATACCAAAAGTTAATTAGTGGTCATCCATCTATAAAAACCACATCCCATAATATCCTTAGAATGGGGTGTTACTGAACAATAATCTTTAAAGATGCACATGTTCATGTGAGAACATACCATGAATGCTAGTTTTTGGGAAAAAAATAGGTACATATAGTAATTTCATTACAAATTGTTATTGAAGGAATACAATTTTATCAATTGGGATTATATTTCATTGGTGTCATTAATCCAAATTCTTTAGTCGACACAAGTTTGTACTCACTACCATAGATTATTGCAATAGATGAACTAAAGTAGTGGATACAAGACATTCTAGAGCACATGATGTAATCATATTTATGGAGGAATACATCACAAATATATTTGTTACCCTGATTTCCTTATATTTTGATAATGGGCCAACATTTTAATTAGATGAATTCACTGAATGGGCCCATGATAATCAAAAAACCATTAGGTCATCTTCTAACCATTAATCATAAGGAAATGGATTAACTAAATCAAAAAACAAAAACTTTATTGATGTCATTAAAATTTCAAGAGTAGATAAACCCATAGAGTTTCATCATCTTCTAAAATATGCACTATGGGTTTATTGAACAAGATACAAATAGGCCCTTAAAGCTTCACCTTACTTGCTGGTATATAGATGACAACTAGTTTTCCCAAACATGATCAAATTTCCAACATATAAATTTATGAAAGATTACATGGAACCAAGTGAAAAATTGGAGTCTCGATTATTAAACATAATAGAGATGCAAGATTCAAGTATTAAGGCCTTGAAAACTTTTATAAAACATCAGGATGTAGCCAAAAGGTGGTTTGACAGAAGAGCAAATTTTAAAGCATTCAAAATATTTAACCTAGTGATTTTATGGGATAAATCCCATGAAAATAAAGGATAACATGACAAGTTTACCCCACTATGGATTGGAACTTATCATATTTTATATATCTTGGGTAACAATGCTTTCTATTTAAGGGACATCCAAGGTAATGAACTGACATATCCAATCAATCAAAAAAATTTAAAGCACTACTTCATGACAATAGCATATGGAGATGTCCCTAAGTAATAACAAGTGTTATGGTATAGGTAGGAGTAGAATAGATTTAATGCTTTCATAGTTAGTTTTGTTATTTTCTAAGTTAGCATTTCCTATTTTCAGCATTTTTCTTTTCTTAGTTTAGTTCATTACCTTCTACATTAGATGCATTTGTTTTTGTGATAATATGATTGAATTCTCCTAAGATACTCATGTAGGTACCAAATCCACTGGACTTATTATCCATATTTGAGGATAAAATTTAAATCCATAAATAAGGTTCCAAAATAAAGAACTAGTATGGGATGAACATAAAATAGAGCACACAAATTGATTTATTTGCAATTTTTACACCCTTGTGTTTGAGATCTTCAAAATTTAGGTATGCAATAAAAATTAATCATGGTTATGTTACCACTAAATACTTCTATTAGGTATATAAAATCTACTCTCATTATTTTATAAAAAATTATAAATTTTTCTCATTTTCACTAGATCAAATGCATTTTTCATGTTGATACTTGTTTAAGTTAATAACCATTGATATAGATGTAATTGGTAGGGATAATCTAGAAATATTATGTCCTCACATACACTATCTCATTTTGTTTCTTATCTTCTCCTTCAAACTATATTCTTAAAAAAAGGAAAATGAGGGAAAATGATCCTAAAAGAGTTATTAACACACCTAAATAAAATCTAAATGTGATCAAAGACTCACATGATGAAATTAGATTAATGTATTATGAATCACGTAAGAATACATGAGGAAAAAATAAGAGGAATCAAATGTATCTCTGTTAGGGATGTGGATGCCTAGTTTTCATTAGATCAATGCCTAAGCTTCCATAGTTTTAAATACATTTTCAAAGAAACCAAAATGAATCCTAGAGTTATTCCAAGTCTTTACTAAAATCCTCATAACACGAGTAAAAGCAAAATCACTTCAACACAAATAGATCCAAAGGAAAGTATGTTGTATGTAATTATTTAGAGTCTTTTTCATGTTTTTGATTCAATTATTCTCTTATGAAATGGTTCAATTTTTATTTGGAATTGCTAACCAAAGGTTCTGTATTCTAAAATATTCAAGAGTATTCCTCCTATGAGTTGTAATTTATTATACTCAACATACCCCCATTCTCTATTTTTTCTTTTGAATAGGGTCCCACTATATTCTAAAAAGCATAGCTCTATTTTAAAAATATTCTTTCATAGATCTTCATATGTGAACCAAACTTTGTTGTTTGGTATAAATGTAAGGGGACATTTTCAAATGTTTAGTTTATTTAGAATAACTTATTAATACTTTTTCTAAGTTTTTCATATACATAGGTTTTTAGAGTATGTGTAATGATTATAAAGTTTTGGACTTCACATATTTTTCTTATCCCCAAATGTGTTCTTCACATATTTTAGGTCATCATAAATTTTGTTTATAAGTTATATTTCATCATTTTTGATCTTTTGCATCTATTTGACATTTACAAAAAATGTTCATCAAAACTTTTATTCACAAGTTTTATTCATAGATTTGGTCTTCATAGCTTTATCCATGATTTATGCATGTCTTCATCATTTTTTTATCATAGATTTTGTTTTAAACCCTATTACTTCACAACTTTTTCACTTCAGAAAAAATGTTTAGTATTTACTCTTAAGGAAAATGTTTGACACTTTTATTTGGAATTAGGTCTTCAAATAAAATGTTTGGTAGAAGTGTTTGTAATTTCAATTCAGAACTTACTTTTGACATCTTGTTCTTCAAATAAAATGCCTTAAAATTACATTTTAGAACTTATGTTTGGAACTTAGGCTTCAAAAAAATTGTCCTTTGTAGGATACATAAAAGGCATATGCCACATGACTTTGGACCTTTTGTTCATGAGTTGTGCTCACATCATAAGAATTTGGGTTGACCTTCTTCCAATGTATAATATAGCTCCTAAATCCCAAAAACCTCCATGGAATAGATAAATTAAAGAAAAATAAGTGACAAGATGAAACTTATCAAAGTCAACTATGTGGCATTCCTTTGAATGTATAGAAATCCTATGTAGCATACCCACTAAAATAAAGTGGCAAAGTTTGAATTCAATGAGTAAAAGAATCTTGTAGATGTTGTACATTAATGGTGCATGAATTGGAATTAAATACTAAAATCTATATCATTGAATTGAAATAAAACACCATACCTATTGATTAGTAGTAAGCCTGAGTGAATTTACATCCTTGAGAGAACTTGAAGCCCTAGCCACCTACATCCAAACTATGAACTAATTTCAAAAGAACCAAGTCATTAAATTAAAGAATTAGAAATATATGGGCACAAGAGATTAACAATGGATTCTTTATCTAGGGTATTTATGGGAGTGTATCCACCTTTCAATTTTTTAATCAAAGACCACAAAATACATGGACATGGTTTTTTATTTGATAATGTTCAATGGTGAGTGTTCCAACTATTCAACTTTGTGGGACATAATTGGGAAAGTAGATGCACATATATGTGAATAAAATATAACAAAATAAAGTCAATTGGTGGTAAATTTTATCCCACTCAAAAAATAAGGATTACATTTTGTGGTTGCCAAGCCCGAGGTGACACCCTTCATTGACCTACTACATGAATTTTTATTTGTAGGAAAGGTAACTAGTGATAGTTTTATACATCATATGGACCATAAAACTATCATAGTATAAATTTCATAAGATGCTTTCCAAAGGTTATTGTGTTTAACTTATTATAGATTCTATGTTTTACTTACATAGATTGGTATCATGGAAGAATAATAACAGAATTGGAGAAATGCTAAGAAAGTAGATTATCCCTAGGAAAATTGTTGTCATCAAGGAAAACTAATTGATACCTAACACCAAGTTTCAAATGGGAGTCCACATTGGAATGGATCTAATAAACATATTATATAGATACCCTAGTATCCACTTTCTTCACTTGGAGTGGGTACCATTTCTATATTTATTGATGACGTCAAAGATAACTTTCACCCTGAGAGAGATAATTAGTGCCAAGATACAAGAACAAGTATTGCATAAAGACAAGAGGCATATGTTAGGCCATTTATACATGATGTATTACCTTTTATATGTAGTCATGAGCATAGTATATGTTCATAACAAATCTCTCTAGATCCTAGTTCTAGATTACATAAAAAATTGGATATGTGAGTCTTATTCATTCATACACATCTAAACATATACAAATAACATAGATAAAATTGTAGAGGATGTGTATCCCCAAGTATGGAGTGAAATACATGAATCGCCATTTCTTAGAATATCAAAAGGAAATGTTGATACACTGATGCCAAAAGAAGACTATTGGCCCTACCTAGATTATATAGTGATTATGGTCATAAGGAATAAGGTTACCTAATTGAATATCCCAAAATATGTGCTAGATAAATTAGTTGAATAGGATATTTATTACTATTTATGGTGGGGAATTAATCAAGACTTAAATAAGAATAAAAAGAGCACAATTAATGGCTCTTATTTGATGATTGGTATAATGTGATATGTCAAATAGAATCATTTTAAAGAGATTAGGAAAACCCTAGAGTATTATTCATTGGTCATCATACCACATAGAGATGGTTCCTTACTCAAATCAAAAGGTAACTCTTTATTACAAGAGGAAACCTAAGACCCATGGACCTCATGTGAGTAAACCTATAGACACACCATTTATAGATAGACCTAGGGGGCATGAACATCTATCCATGGGAAGTGAGCCTATTGATTAAGATAAGGAAGAATAATTATTTATAGATAAGTTCCTAAACCTCTAAGGAAAAAAAATAAAATCACCACTCAAGGTTGATAAATTAGGTGAGGATATGGATCCAACTAGCTTCTGAGTTCCTATTATTTTAACTATTACTCCCATTTATATTAGTTCATGTGATCCTGTTTCTCTTAGTTTTGATATCCTAACATCCCTAGTGGTTCCCAGAGTTGAATTTATTTATTTTATTCCTATTATCTCTATAACACCAATTATTTCCAATATTGAGGTTATTTTTTTAGCACCAATTATTTCCACTTCTACTATTGTTACCTCTATCACCATTCCCTTAAATGCCCCTAATTCCAAAAGGGTTCATACTAAGAAGACAATGGGAGACTTGGAAAGTTCACAAATACATGTGTATTCCATCCAATTGGGCTTTCCAATGCCTTCTTCTAGTCCTATCTAAACCAGTACTATAGTTTCATCTAAGAAGTTTGGGAAGAAGAAGCTTATATACACAATTCATACAATGTTCAAGTTTGGTGGTTTTGATTATTATAAGATCATTTGGTCATCATTACCATACCCTTTGTAGGTATAATATTTGATTAAATCTTTAAGGGACCTAATAGTTGAGACTACTTCCATGGACACTCATCCAATTGGCTCCACTTAGTTGGTAATTCTTCAAAGAATTGCTAATTTGGAAGCTCAAGGCTCTTAAATCACCAATTTAACAATAACAGAGCTTCCTTCAATGATTTCAATCTTCAACAAATCTATAGGGACCATCTAAAGAGTTAAGAAGAGGAAGATTGAGGATGATTCTATCAGGGGAATAGTTTTGGAAGAGAAACAAGATGTCTTCTTTTTATCTAAGAGAAAGAGTAAGAGACTTATTTAGTCTCCTTATAGTGAAGATTTTAAATATTATTTAGAGACATATAAAGAATATTTATTGGAACTTCATGATGGAATCGAGCAAGATAGAAGAGAGTTGCATCAAGAATTAGAGTAAGTTCGGGAATGATAAAAAAATTGTTCATGTTCCTAAATAAATTAAGGGAGATGTCTAGAACATAGCCTTAAGATTATATAATGTCCTAGATGCTATTAGTTTAATAAGAGTTGAATTATCTCCTCATATTATTGAGATAGAAAAAAAATTTAATTCTTTAAAAGAGGATGAAAATAAATTGGAATTTATTATTTTATATATAACAAATAAGGCTTATATCTATTTGAAATTGATGAAACCATTAGAGGCATCTAATGCCCTCAATTTGGTTGTCATTAGAATATAAGAGGCATGGGAATAGGTTTTTAGTGTAGAGCCTTAATACCAAAGTTTACATATCATGAGAAACTATTTTTTTAGATTTTAGATGAGCTAAAAATTTCCCAAGATAGAGACTCTATAGGGAAATTAAGAGTTGGTTTCGACCAATTTTTTTAGTAAGCTTCAATCAATTTCAAAGAAAATATTCAATGGCTGGCATTAGATTAAATTAAGGTCAAAATTAATTTTTAAAGAAATAAAGTTACATAGGTTGAAATATTTTGGGCGTATTTCAGAGCCATCAAGACTAAGCATGCATGATTAATGGTGCAATAAAACATGGTACATTGACTACCTCTTTTAAACATGGACATTATCAGGTTTTAACATGTAGTTAGTTTAAAATATTACCAAGATTTGGAGGTGAAAAAGAAGGATAAGGCCATAGATTCTATCTCAACTCCACCTTCTAGTTCAAATCTACCTCCTTTTTAAAATATTCCATCAACTTTAGTGCCTACTACCATGTCAAGTTCATCTATGCATTCACTAAGTTTTTAAAGTTAATTTTGTATGTAATTTTGCATTAAATATTAGTCAATATAACTATAATATTTTCATATTTCACGTATGCATGTGGTATTTAGTCAAAGTAGTTTATAAGGATGCACATGTTGCATGGAATCATGTGGTTAAATCTATTTTTTGGCCACAGTTGTGATCAACTATCATTGTACATGCAATTTTTAGCATCTAATTAGAATTGAGGTTCCAATTATTAATATGTAACTAGGAGTTTTTATGAACTTGGAGGATGAGGTGACCCCTCCCCAGGTCTATTTATACTTGTAAACCTCTCATTTCAAAGGGTTAGAAAATTATCATTCTAGGAATATGTCATTTTTGAATGTCATGCAATTATGTAAATGTGTTTCCATTTTAATTTTATGTAATTAAGTGTTTATTTTCTCGATTGTTTTATTTATTAATTCAAAGTATGTGACTCCTATGGATAATTTATTTTTTTATCACTAGTATCTACTAGTTTAATATGTGCAATAGATATTGAATATTTAACAAGTATTATTGATTATATACACAAATATGTTGACTGTTTCAATATTCAGAGTGTGTAGAAGTGTTTTCTTTGATATAGTCTTCTAGGTGTGAGTAGTAGTTACCTAAGATATCTTTCTTATTTGAATTAAAATATATTAATTATGTATAAAAACTACTTTAAAAGGAGAAACCTTTAGCTAAGATCTTTGAGTTCCCTATATTATATCTTCCTAGACTACATATGTATGTGAGTGTGCAATAGCTATTAGAATAAAGCATTAGCTCCAAAACACTTGTACATAATGAAACCAACCCTAAAAGTAATCCCTTGAGACCATATATCCTTATTTTCTACTTTACCCTTCCCTTTTTTTTGTATTTTATTTAATTATAATCTACCTACTTAGAATAGGGTCTATCCATCCAACTCAATTAGGTTTTAATTTTTTTATTAGGTTTCATTCACCCACACATACACCCAATTAACAACCCATATGATCAGTGTGTTATTCCACTACCTAGTTATTTGACCCATAGTTGTAACTCATACCATAGAGTGTAGTTTAACTCCATTGATATCTTAAAATGTTAGATGCTACCTCATTAAATTTGGGGGCATGCATAAGACCCACATCAATAGTTACCTTATTCAATTGACAATAATCAATGCACAACCAAAAGGATCCATCCTTCTTATTCATAAATATGTCTAGTGATCCTCATGAGGATACACTAAAATGAATCAATCCTTTCTCCAAGAGTTTATCAATATGTAACTTAAGTTCACATAGTTCTAGGGTGGTCATTCTATAAGTTGATTTTAAGATGGGCTCAATCGTAGGTATTAAGTCAATCTAAAAATAAATCTCTTACATAGGAGGCATACCTAGAAATACATCTAGAATCACATTAGTAAATTTAAATTCCTTTTATCATACCTATGGTGTCTATGACCATTTCTTGGTGATCATCTACTGCTAGATAAATTCTATGTCCTTGACCTATATTGCACATTATCTACTCTAACACTAGGCCTTCTACCTGGTAGTAGTTAATAGTCTAATAGGAAAATATCATATATAATGATCAAGATATCCATACATGAAACAAACACCTTTTAATTTGTCTTACCATGAGGGTGATCTATTTTTTCTAGGTTTAAAATAAGTAGTTGACCTTGATAGTCTTGATTATTCAAACTACTGATCTTATGCAATCCTAGTCTAACGATGCTCATGAGACCTAGCATCACCTTGAATAAAATATAAAATCATAAAGGAAATTGGTGGTATATTTTAACCCACTAAAACAATAAGGATTACATTTTGTGGTTTCTAAGCCTGAGGTGATACCCTTCATTGACCTACTACAGGATTTTCTCTTTGTAGGCAAGGTAACTAGTGACAGTTTTATACATCATATGGACCATAAAACTATCATCATCTAAATTTCATAAGATGATTTTCAAATGTTCTTATGTTTATTTATTATATATTCTATGTTTGACTTACATATATTGGTATCATGGAAGAATAATAACTAAAAAGGAGAAATGTTAAGCAAGTAGATTATCCCTAGGAAAATTGTTGCCATCAAGGAAAACTAATTGATACCTAACACCAAGTTTCAAATGGGAGTCCACATTGGAATGGATCTATTAAAAATATTATATGGATACACTAGTATACACTTTCTTCACTTGGAGTGAGTACCATTTCTATATTTATTGATGACCTCAAAGCTAACTTTCACCCTAAGAGAGATAATTAGTGCCAAGATACAAGAACAAGTATTGCATAAAGACAAGACGCCTATGTTAGAACATTTATACCTGATGTATTACCTTTTAGATGCAATCATGAGCATAGTCTATGTTCATAACATATCTCTCTAGATCCCAGTTCTAGATTACATAAAAATTTGGATATGTGAATCTTATTCATTCATACATATCTAAACATATACAAAGAACATAGATAAAATTGTAGAGGATGTGTATCCCAAGTATGGAGTGAAATCCATGAATCACCATTTCTTAGAATATCAAAAAGAAATGTTGATACACTAATGCCAAAAGAAGACTATTGGCTCTACCTAGATTATACAGTGATCATGGTCATAGGGAATAAGGTTACCTAATTGAATATCCCAAAATATGTGCTAGATAAATTATTTGAATAGGATATTTCATACTATTTATGGTGGGGCATTACTCATCTATGTAAACTTGCACATATCTAATTAAGTCTAGAAAATGGAACTCATATTGATAAATTGTGTCACTCCCTTGCCAAAGGTCATGAAATTCATCCGCCTTCTTATAAACATAACAAGGGGATAGGCAGCATACTCTAAAATTCTCTTTAAATATTTCCCAAGTGAGGGAAGATGGTGTCAAGTGAAAATTTTGATCCTCTCATTCCCACCATTTTTTTATGCATCCCTAAAAATATGGGTACCTAAATAGGCCACCCCATTGGATTTGTAATCATACAAGGTAAAACATCATCTCATGCTTACCAACCAAACTCTTACAACAAATCCTTCCTACATACCATCAAAATTAAGAGTTTGTATCCTAATTAAATCTTTGTCTAAATCTCTAGACACATGTCTAGGAGGATATTTTATGTCTCATCTCTCCCATCACTCATCATGGAGATGTAATTCATCTCTATCACATTCAAAATGGTGATAGGGAGGACTCATAAACCTATCTATTTTAATTGATCTTTATTCATACTAGGAATGATACAGAGAGTACTTATCTCCCTCATGTTAAACCATAAGCAATCTCTTTAGTAGAATATCCCTCATCAATTTCATGGCTAAGAGAAGTTGGATACCAATTTCATTCATAGCTAGATGATTTGGAGGCTCATGCTTACTAATGGAATTGTCACCATGATGATCTTGATATCATCCTCTCATGTTTATTAACCAAGATTCTATGGAATTCCTGCTTTCATACGATCAAAATTAAGAGGGTGCATCTTGATGAAATATTTTATTAAATATATATACATAAGTCTAGGAGTATGGTATATGTCTCATATCTCTTATCACTCTTTATGGTGATGCAATTCATCTCTATCACCCTTGAAATGGTAATGGGGAGGACTCATAGGCCTCTCTCTTTTAATTGATCTTTATTCATCCTAGGAATGCTAAGAGATTGCCTCTCTACCTCATGTTAAACCATAGGAAATATCTCTTGTAGAACATCCCCCATATATTACATGGCTAAGAGGAGTTGGGGTCTAATTTCATTCATTCATAGATGATTTAGAGTGTTACATCCCAATTTCACCCTAATTTTTATAACCTTTGAATCTGTGGATTATTATGGTTATCATTACATTGTGATTTGTTGGCTAGTTTACATAATGTATTGATTATGTGCCAGTTGCACTTTCTTAATTCTATACATTATGTTAGATATGCATCATTAGTTTTATATATATAATGACTTGAACTAACTACCTACTTGTCATGAGGTGGATGTAGGATTGACCCTTCCCTCAGATCATGATGGAGGGAGAGCATCATTAGAGAAGATGGGTTAGATGGGATGATTAGAGAATGATAGAGGAACTAATAGTAACCCAACACACATATTAGAGTAGAATAACTTGTTTAAGTCCTTGTTTTAGATTGTTTGTTTGTTTATGAGTGCTAATATAATTTTGATATGATTGTGTTTTTATTGGTGTTTATGATTATCTAAATTGTGTGATACAATGTATAAGTGTAGTGCATAGATTTATGCACACAATGTTATTATATAATCATGTAATTGATGGTGACACAAATTTGGTTGCCTAAAAGAGTGACAGATCTAAATGATATTCATTAAATATCATTATCTTGATTTGATGTCTTTTTATATAATATTTTTTAATAAATATTGACCATAGAATACTTGATATATATAAATATAGATAAACCATATACTATAGTATTTAATAAAATAGTTATTTTTAAGTAATTATATTATTAATTGGTTTGATTATCTTTTAAATAAATAGTTATATTTTTATGTTTAAGTTAAAAGAAATTTAATATCCTAAATACTAACCTAATAGTTAAAATGCAATGCATGGTTTACTTGAAAATTAAAAGTCTAAAATTATCATTTAAAGAATAAGATAAGTAAACTTAAACACATAATTAGCTTGGATTTGAACAAGATGTTAACATTAATAATTAAAGAAAAAATAAAATATCAAATTATGTCGATGAAAGCTATTTATTTACACAGCCTTGAGCAAAGATTAAAAGCATGCATGATTTATAAAATAAATAAAGCTCAAGTTAAGTGGAGAGTATTTAATTTAAAAGTAAATGGTTAAAAAAGAGGAGTCACACATGGAAAAATAGATCTTTTTTAAGTAATGGTAATAAAAGGAAGAAGACAATGAAGGGAGGAGAAAGAGAATATGCCAAAGATAAGAGGATGACCAAGGATATAAAGTGTATAGTGAGAAATAGAAGAGGATGGAAAGTGTGAGGTGAAAGGAGAGTAGAAATAAATTAAAAATAATCTTGGTTATATCCAAACATTTAAAATTTAGTATTGGATTTAAGATCCTCTAAATTTATTTTATGCTAAAAATGAAATAATACATAAAATATTAGGATAAGAGAACTATAGTTGATTTTCTAAATCTAGATTATATATAAGACAAACACATAGACCAAATATAGGTTTTAGAGTAATTAAATCATATATATTAATTGAAGACTCTAATTTATTGAATGTATATGATTGACAATTATAAGTAACAATTCTAGTTATGCTATTTTGGAGGCACCACAAGCGTTCTAGTTAAAACTTGAGCTTCAAATTGGGTATAAACCCTCTTTCCATATACAATGTCATATTATTTATATTTTACTATTCTTAGGGCTAGGGTGATTCCTCTAGATAAGTGTAATATGTGGGTGATTGGGATTGCCTATTTTTTATCCATGTTGTAAAACTCCCCACAATTGATCTTAATGTGGTCATTTATTTTATTTAAAATAGTTGAACCTTTAGCAGGTTACATTTATAAAAATGTGGTGTCTAACACTACCCTTTTTATCGATCAACTTGATCATATTACATCTTTTTTTTCTAGGTAATAAACTGAAATTGATTCTTTACAACCTGGGTACAAGTATGATGAATATGATTTAGTCTCCACTTCAAATATATATATGAAAAAAGAAAGAATTTAAGTCTATCAACAATGATTTCATTTTCTAAATAACAACTTGCTTTATCATCATATATAAGTAATGAGATGAGATTTTCTTATTTGCAAATATATATATATATATATATATAATAATTATGTGAAACAATGATGTAAGCTAGAATATTTCTATATGATAATAATAAGTAGTGTTATGACAAAATTATGCAATGATTTTATTATTATATTGGTCTAAATTAAACAAATTAATATGTAGTGATTTAAATTATTTTCTTGGTTGAGTGAAGAGCAGTTAAGCTTGCATCAACTTAAAATGTAGCAAAGGATAATGTTTAGTTAATTATAACTTGCTAAATTGCCTCTAGAGATTATAAAATCTATTAAATCTTCTATCAATATAAAAAAATAAAGAACTCAATCTAGGATTGTTGTAATTTTCACTAGATTTTCATACTCATTACATTATAAAAAGGAGTTTTATTGAATTAGTTTTTATGTATAACTAAGATTTAGATATAATTAGGGGAAAGTGTGTTATTTGAATGCCTATGTGGGAATAACAAGTCAAAATAAAGGAAAAATTGTGATAAATATTATTTTTCCTATGGTAATCCATGTTTATAGTTAGACTATAAAATACTGTAGATTATAATTAGAAGTAATAAGATAAAATATATCTAATCAAATTATAGATTACCACATTGTAATTTCCCCTTATTCTGTAATCAATGTTGGAATGCTTTGTATACTCCAGTTGTGAAAGAAATGATGAATGTATGAAGGAAACTACATTCCTCTTTATGATAAATCATATTTATGGTGGAACTTAATTTTTTCTTGGATTTTCATAATGTGGTTAGAAATTGAGTTCATTAGTAGACATGTATTTTCACACATTCTATTTGATATCACCAACCGACTAGGTTGAACTAGTGTTGTTAATGTGTATAGCTTTGATTGAGTCTACTTATTTTGAATGGAAACTAATATTTCTTATAATAGGTTGAGTAAGATTTAATTACTATGGAGTGATTCATGAACATTTAATCGAGCAAACCACTTATGAAGTGACATTAGGATTGGATTATGATAAATAAATATATCTTTTATTTTATGATTCTTTTAAACTAAGTTTAAAACATTTAATATAGTATACATAGATGGTATTTTTATGTATAACTAGTAAATGAATTCCTATATCACATTTGAGATATAAGATAGTTGGATGAATAAACCCTATAGTAAATCTAGGAACTTGTATGCCAACAATATTTGTAGAACTAGTTGTGAGTAGTGTAAATTTACCTATATGGATTGGTTATAGGGATTCTTGTATTATTTTTTAAAGTTATCTTGTGTGTGTGTGTGTAATTAATATTTTAATGAGTTCTTGTGATGATTAAGTAATTATGAAATTGGTATAATTCATACCTAGATGGTAGAATTTTTGAATAGTAAATAGTCATATGCATTATATATGAAATATCATTATGTGTGATATTAATTAAATGCATTTGATGGGATAAATGCATAGTTATGATACCACACTCATATATGTGCACTATAGCTAAGTAATATGTAATTACTAATTGTGGAAAATAATCTTTTGTAAACTAGTAGAATGATGTACATGATTATTATAGAGATAAATAGTATATCATAATGTGTTCTTAGAGATTATGTTTCTTCTAATTACTAATTTATAATATAATCTAAGGTATACCCAACTAGCATAAACCTGTAATTGCTTGATTATTATTTATAAGTGTAAGATTGTTTATTCATGATTGAGTAGGGTGCTCAAGCAAAATGATCTATGATATTATGGGATGTCATATATTTATATAGTATAAAATTATGTTATAACTCGATGGTAAATACTATAATGTCTAGACCCACATTTATGTAAATGTATGTGTGTTGGTTATTACTATAAATAGTATGTCTTGTGATAGTTAGTAGGGGATTATGTATGCATTCATACAATCTTTAAGAGTGTAATGAATGATAGGATATAATATTTTGTGTTTTATAGAAATTGTGACTTACTTTGTTATATCTAGTTGCTTGAATATAATCTTATGTTTCCATGTATTTAAGACTACTTTATATGACTATGTGCAAAAAACTAATAGTTATGTCTTAGAATACTAGACTATGGTAATATGGGTTATGATCGGGTGTAGTATGTTAGAAACTTATTTTGGTAGTTAGAATTTACATTTGAATGTGTATTTTTACCCAAGTGTAAAAACTATAGTCATTATTTATAGTATAGGATAGAAAATAATGTATCATTCATACATTTGACAGAATAAATGTATGATTTTAGTACTCCTATGTTTAGCATGTTATGTGATATGATTTCCATCAGGATGTTAGTTAAATGAATCTTAGGATTAACTTATGCTTAAAAAAACAAAATCATTTCATGAGTATGATTTACATGTTTGTGCAATATCTTACAATAGAATGGGTTTTCTATGATACATTGCATGTTTAGTTTTAGAAATCATATGGCACATGGGTACTTGCTTGTTTGTATGGATTCTTGTATTGTCACTCTCTACCCATCCATGAAGGTAGGGATATTCTCTAATGGTATTATTTTGGGGGATAATTTGTCCATGGTTGGTGTGAAAAATCACTCAGATGATGCTCTCCCTCCACACAACAATACTACTTATGAGAAGACTCTTGTGATTGCCACAGATACTAGAGAAACCAAGAAACTCAAGCTTTAGGTAGCCTTGTATCTTATTCATATAGATTATATTAGATTTTTTTAATTATTGGAATCATTATCATGAAGAATTACAATTACCCATTTACTGTGGATTGATAGCAGAAGTTGTGTATTATACTAGTAGTGTCTAGCTATTTGTAATAATTTCTATTATTTTAGTATGATGTATTTTCATATATTGATAGAGATCAGTGACTTTTAGATGTCACGTGTTTATTTACATTTAACACTCTTAGAGTATTTTGTATGATATATGCTTAGATTATTATGGTGAAATATATTTTGTGGTTTATGTTTAATAAAAAAATATCATGTTTTCTTATTTAGCACCTAGCGGGGTTGTTACATGTGGTATTAGAGATGTGGCTTGAACTCTAGGTCTTAATGAGTCCATTAACATTTTTATATCTTTATATTTATCACAAAAAATAATTTTGAATGTATTTTTGGTACATTAAATATGTACCCTAAGAGCATTTGTACCCACCTTAGATTTGTTAAAGGGTTGGTTTATCAAGTGTCTTGATGGTGATGGTTATATAAAGAGTTTGGTAGGTAAATACTGTTAGGAATCTAGGTTTCACCCTTGTTAAGTAAAGGAATATTCACATCCACATCAGATCTAGGCTAACATGGGAATGGCCTATAGGTTGTGGTTTATCTATTGTCTAGGTCAAACCTCTAGATTTCATGGGCCTATATCCCTTGATTTTCTCACTTGAATGTTATCTATAAATCCTAATGTTTTGAGATGAAAAGGGTAAATAATATTACATAAATTAAAACCTATTCTAAATTGGTGATGCACCATGATGATACTTCCATCCACTCAACTTTGGACCCTTAACCACACCAATGGATAATGCATATAGTTGTGGTACTATCTTCAATGAATTCTAGGCAACAATATTTCATATAGAGGTCAATTTGAATGACTAAAGTAAGAGGGTCATGATAAGGAGGCATATTTCAAGGCACTTACAATATTGTTTCCATTGTAAACTTGAGTTATCAACCTCACAACACACTAGACAACCTACCAAGAAAGCTTGTTTATACCTAAGTGAAACTTGGACCTACAAAGGGAAGATCATACCACTATGTGTATCAAAACAAACATGAACACAATAAGAATATATCATTAGTAAGCTTAAAATTTTCTATTCATTATTATAATTAAGTGCACAAGTACAAGTACTAGTAGACTTTCCTTATACCAGCCTAGGGGATATAATACAAGGCCAAAATCCTTCAATATATAGTAGAAGAGGAGATAAAGAGAGGGGAATTTAGAATAAAAGTGAGATAAAAGGGTCATAAATTACCAATTTACACTCCATACATATCTTACATTAGTTACATAAACCTTATTCAACTCTCCCATGCATAGTTCCTCTTGATTGGGGTCTTTAATGGCTTTTAGGCATTGAAAATGAGGTGATGGGTGCTGAGTCAACTTCAATTATGCTTGTAAAATGTTTTAATATGATCATAATAATCCATCACTCCTCCCAATGGTATTTATATGGTGTACATGGGTGTGATTATGCCTCTTAAAAGGCATTGCTTATCCTTTCTTTTAGTGTGCATACTGACTTGATGGTGAAACTATCTCCAATATTGAATAATGACTATTAAAAGTGAATTTTACCATTAAAAACATTAGTGACTAGGTATTATACCCTGCATTGATCCTCTTAATTAGCCCCTCTATGCCAAACTTGAGCTCTCTTGTTGACCAAATAGGTCAAATAGGCTAATTAGGCCTAATAGCCTAAATGCTTATATGTTGGACTCCATGAAACCTAAAAAAAATCTTGACAACATGTGGATAAGTGTGATTCATACCTGAACCAACATCATAAACCATAATATATGCTAACACAAGCATTAAACACTTAGAAATTTCACTTTTCCTAGTTGACTAGCCCACCTTTCTCTAGTACTTACAGACTGGTAATTTTGAAATGAGTTGTAGAGACCATTCTAAGTGAATCCTTTAACATCTCATGACTTGAGGGGATGGTTCTATGTATCTAGGGACATGATATATTAATGTATATGGATTGATGGAGATACCAACATGTGGCACACATCTCCCTTAGTTAGTTATATGGGTCTAATATATTAGGATAATGGAGTAACTTGTGGAATTAGTGCATTGGGTAATGGTCATCCTACATTGGGATTAAGAGGATATCCATCCATTTTTAGTTAGAAAGAGTTATATATAAAGGATTTTATTATCATTGTAAAGGTATGAATTAAACATTGAGTCTTCTATTGTAAGAGGATATTGGAGGTTGTCCCCTCCAAGAGACATTATAGAGTTATTCCTTCCTAAAGGAGTATTGAATGGTGTTGCCCTACCTTAAGGGTATTATATCTCTACATATATTGATTATTTGGACATCTTTTTCCACCCATATCTATTGTGTTGAGTTTATCTACATTATATTCTGCATTATTATTGGATATTATAAGTGTCGATCATACCAAGTGGTATCAAAGCTTTGATTTGGGCAATTTGTGTGGAGCAAAACAATAGTTTTTTGGAATCATCAATACATTATGAATTTTGGCACAATTTTTTTATTAGATATGAATAATATTTCAAGGAAATATTAGTAAAAAATTGAACCTTTTTTATTAGTTTTACAAGAGTTATTCATATTTTAGTATTTATACTCATTTCATCATATCTCCTTAAATATAAGGATTTTTTTGGTTAAATGTTTAATATTTTTGCATAATAATATAGTATTGCTAAGGAAAAATTTTAAGATTTTTTTGATATTTTTGGAGTGAGTTATTGCAATTTTAGGTTTTGTAATATATTCACTCTATAGACTGAAATTTGTAGAATTTTTTCAAAAAAAATTTACTAGACTTCCAATATTATAACACAAATCTATATTCAAAATTTGGGACTATTTTCATTAATTTTGAATGAGTTATTGACATTTTAAGGTTTTTTGAACCTTAATTTTTTTTTTGGTTCATGAATTTGTAAGTATTTTTAAGGGAGGATGATATTGATGCTACAAAATGATGGATCCATTTTTAGGAGAGTAATACTCAAAAAAAATTATGGCAAACACAATAGTCTCTTTATTTTTCTAGGCTTGCACAACATTTGTTTAATCAGTTGAGCTTCATACAAAAGTTTTCTTCATGGGAAGACATGGAATAGGTCTTCCTAGATCAATGTGATATAAAAGAAAAAGAGGATGAAGAAGAGTAAAAAACTAATGATGGTAATGAAAAATATAATGAAGATGTTGAATAAGAAAAATTAGTGGAAGAAAATAATGACAATGAGGAAGAACATACAAGTGAATAAGAAGAAGAATTGGATAATAAGGGTTTTAATAATTTAGTTCTAAAAAAAATCTGAGTCAATTTTTCAATTTCATGGATGCATTCAAAAGATGAAGGTTGTTGTGTCCATAAACCCTACTATTAAATATAACTTTGTCAACATGAATGTGGCTAAGCATCTATATGTTCAAGAAAATAATATCAAGGAGGTTCAAGTAGATGGTAAGAATATTCGAGTGTTTGAAGATTTGAATCTTATTATGGAAAAATATGTTTTGAATTCATATTTTTATGCTTTGGATATGGATGGTTAGAGACTTTGGGAAAAATCAATATTAATATTTAGAATAATTTCATAAAGTTTTGGTATAGGAAAAATAAGGTCACTTTACAAGATATCATAGTGGGAAATGCACCAATAATAGTCAAGGTAGATCATGAGGATGAGATTAAAATAGGTGATGAAGAGCATGTGAAAGACTCATCTGAATACATAGATGAAAAAATAATAAAATAAAATCAAAATACTTCATCTACTCAAGAGACAAAGGAACCACCAAATAAAAAGGTGGAAGAGGTAGAATAAAAGGTTGATAAGGTCAAAGTATCAAAAAAAGTTGAGGTTTATAGACACCCACATCATCATGAGAGGAAAAAATCATGGAACCATGTGAGGGAGTGTCATAATAACAAGCACTTTGTCCATATAATAAATTAGAGTTCTAATAACTATGGATATGAATGGAAGTCAAAGAATACCTACTATGGTCACGGATGCAATCAAAGTAGTGCAGTAGAATATGGTACATGGAATCACAATAGGAATAATTACTCATGGACACCAAAGAAGTAAAAGTATGATCATGAATGGAATCATAGGAGAATAATGGAATTTGGAAATATTCTTAGAGAGTTATCACATACTAGGGTCACATATGGATGGCTAGATGATCGATATTGGAGACAAGTGTGTAATAATTTGAAGCACGCTCATTATTTGGTTTCTTCCTCTATTTTGGGGATGTAATATGTCAAGGAGGGAAGTAATGTTATGTATCTAAGGACATGATATATTAATTTATATGGGTTTATAGATATGATTACATGTGGTACACATCCCCCTTAGTTATTTATATGTGTTCAATATATTAGGATAATGGAGTAACTTATGGAATTAGTGCATTAGGTAATGATCGGCCTACATTGGGATTAGGAGGTTACCCATCCATTGTTAGTTAGATAGAGGTATATATAAAGGAGATGATTATCATTGTAAAGGTCTGAAGTAAGCATTGATTTTTCTATTATAAGATGATATTTGAGGTTCTCTCCTTGAAGAGACATTATGGAGTTATTCCTTACTAAAGGAGTATTGTATGGTGTTGCCCTACCTTAAGGGTATTCTATTTATGCATATATTGATTATTTGGACATATTGGTCCACCCATATATATTATGTTAAGCTGATATACATTATATTTATAATTATTTTTAGATTTTATAAGTGTGGATAATACTAGATGGAACAAGTCCCAAACCATCCCCTCTAATGATTTTCAACTCTTCCATGTGCATAGAACTTTGCATTCTATGTAAAACCTTTAAAAAGTACAAATTTTTGACACTCTAATATAATATTTGTACAACTCACTACCATTTCTATAATTTTCTCTGAGTGTGATATATAATCCAAGTGTTAGGCCAAATCAATGCTTTTGGATGCAAATATTTAGTGATCTTTACCATTAGGTTTGTACTAGGGTTTTAGGAAGGTTATCAATGTCCAAACTCTTAGTAATGATTCATAGATTAAGAAACCCTAAACCAAAATATACTACCATATATTTTAGGTACATTTACCCTTCCAATTTTATTAATAGGCTTGACTTTTTATGCCAAGATTAGACTAAGACATAGACGTAGAGAAGTGAGCTTGTCATTTTCTACAGGCAGTTTGAACATGTTAACTTTCTTAACCTTTATTCATAATGGTGTGACCCTTATTCCTACTTAATATTCCATAGATTTAAGGTAAATATGGGTACCTAAGATATCCTATAAAAATTTTCTTATAATCCATTTGAGGTGAAATATATGAGCATCTAAAGTGATGACTCTAACTAGTTATGTGGGACTGTGAGCTTGAGTTGGGCTTGGAGGCCAAAATGATCATTTTTATACTTTCCTCTACTTTAAAATACCTTTTTATGACCTAAACCCCTCCCCCACATACTTCATGGACATTAATATTATTTTTTAAGGTTTGAGCATGGTTTAATATGATGTGGGATTTTTAAGCCTTAAAAATGGCTTCTAGGCCTAGAAGGCTTTGTTTGGATCTGATGAGTTTGAGGCCACTGCAGGTGACTTAATGGATAAAACACTATCAAAAAATTACTCCTATCTGACCTCCATCCTTATTTATCACCTTATATGGTTCCATGTCTTGATTAACACCTCTAAGCATCTCATTTACTCTTGTGTTCTTATGCAGAGTTTGGGGATCAAGGACCTGATCTGACCCTAAAAGATGCAAGTATGATTTCTTGAAGTTATCTAAGTAAAAACCCCATTAAATGGTGTTAATACATCTCCATTATCCTCTATTATGTCTCACCTTCTTGAATTCATCCTTTTTCCATTATTTTCTTGGTTCTCCACATATATGTGTGTATTCACTTAAGGCCTTTTGATTGAGTTTCTAATTAGAATAGATTGAATGAATGTGGTTAGGACCTTGAATTTAAATACTCAGTCCTTATACACTATCCATTACCTCATATGAATTTCTTAGACTCATCTAAATTCTCTACATTCTTGAGTGGATCATTATGTACCTTGAAACCTTATGCCTTTTCCTTATTCATGACTTAACTGCGAGTGGGATCTTAGTTTTGCATACACCTTATTCTATTTTTTCTATGTTCCAAAATATAATGAAGGATGGAATTCATGTACTAATACCTTTTTCTTGTCTTGGTATATGATCCATTAAAACCATTATGCACTTTCATCCTCAAGTCTACCTAATTGACTTAGCCTATAGGCTCTCCTTACATTCTTGGTTGGGTGGGGGGGTAAGTCTTTTTACATGTGAGTGTCCTAGACATTTTAGGGGAAACCTTGTTTGAGGTTTGTCAATGATGTCTCCAAGGTGACCAAGGATGTTGATAAGGTGTCATTTGTGTTAGAATGATAATGACAAAGTGTGCTTTAATGTGCTTCAATGTTCCTAGATGGTTCTTTAGTGTTTGAATTTGTGAGGTAATTAACAGTTGATATTGTTGGTATATACATGTTTTAAATACCCTATGGAGTGTCAAGATTTCTTATAATGAGTATGGAAGTACCTGGTAATCATCTAGTTCTTCATTATGTTCATCTAGACATAGTTGGTTATGTGATAGAAAATCTATGTAGGCATATTGTCATATTTATCACACATAATGGTTATATGAGCATATATATATATGGATGTATTCTCTTATGTGAGTAGATCATATGTTCCAAATTTTAGGTCATAATATTGAGCACCAAAAAGTTATAAGAGTGAAAATTTGGCTTCTCAGATAGTTTTCACTAAGTTCCTATACTTAGTCAAATTTACAAAGGTAGATCTAACGGCCCATGTTTCATAAAATCATAGATTGATGATGTGTAATCAATCTGATTTCAACTATGTTATTTGTCTAAGTTCAAGTAGATCTGAGTATATAGTTTGATGATGGCATATCTCACATGCACAAAGGTTCTAGGAGTAGATCCAGACATGGATGCATTACTCTATGTGACGAGATCATATGGTCCAAGTTTTAGTTCAAGATGTTCCATATAGAAAAAGATATATCTATTCAAATTTGGCCTTTTAGGTAGATTGCAATTGTCTCCATACTTAGCCAAATTTGCAAAAGATAAAGATTAGGACCAAATGGAGATCCAACAGTTCTTGGGTGATCATACATTAGATAGCAATGGCTCATGTTGAGTAAAATAGGTAAAAGTGACAAATGTTTGATGAGGTTAAACTCTAGGGTACTTTTGAAGAGATCAATAGAGCGTGTTTATTCTAAAGTGTCAGGAAGCAGCATGATTATGACAAGTATTCAAAGTTTAACATAAAGCTAAGATAAATATTAGGATACTTCTAAGATCTAATTTCAAGTGGGTGGTCATACAAATAAAAATCAATGATGTGTATTGAATGATATGATTTCAAAGTGATATTTGTTTTTGCATGGCTAAAGCAAGGACACTTTCAAGGGAGATCGATGAAGTGTGTTTATTCAACATTACTAGATTGCATGAGATGAGGTTTAAAGGTTAGTTTTTTAACAAAGGTAAAGGTTGATATACTTCCAAAGATATTTATGGTTGTTTTTTATCTTATATTCAAGGACACAATATGATAGCATAGTGTTCGATGTTTAGTTATGACCATTGGTATTTGAAATTTGCACAGGGAAAAACAAGTCTATAGTATTTGAGCTATAACTTTTGATCCAAAATAAATTTTAAGATTATGTGAAAATCAAAGTTTTAAATGACTCCAATGCACATACATTTAACCTATTTAAATGTTTTTAATTTTTTTACAATCAAATAAATTGAGATCCAAAGTTAACTATGTCTTTTGATCATGGTCTGTAAGTGACCTAAGAAGGATGATTGAGCTTGTTTTGATGTTGTTTAGATGTTTCAAGGTGACTTAGATATTGGAGAGTGTTTTATAATCCATTAGGATAATATGTATGGATTCTCAAGGTTTGACCAATCCATATTACATATGAACAAAGGCTTAAAATTTGATTGTGTTTGTTGATTACACTAAAAGATTGAGTGATCTTTTTACAGGAGTAAATTGAAGGTGTTCTAAGCATAATTGAAAATGAAAATGATCATGTAAATGTTATATAAGTATTTAAAACTTATGAAAAGTCATTATTTTTCATATTTTTTCCTTGATCAGATATGGAGATTCAAAATAGCTTGACTGTACTTTGACTATATATAACCTAGTGGTCATTTCTATTGAGTTGTTTTAAGTGATTAGAGCCTCTATTGAAATGTTGAAATAACATGAAGGTATATTAGAGATTAATAATATTTCATCCATGTGATATAATCATATGTCTTTGTGAAATATTTGAGTAGTTTCTTCAAAAGTTTGAGATTGTATTTTCTATGTATGAATACTTGAAGAGCGAGGATACCTAATTGGTAGGTTCAAGTGTTGAGTTGATGTTCTAGGTGGCATGGACCCATATGAGGGTGAGAAATGGTTTAATAGATATATTTTTTATTTGTTAAAATAATTATTTAAGGATTAAGTTTGTCCACATAGTCTCACATGTAATGTGTGATTATGAAGGCCTAATTGTTTTAAGTCTCATCAAGACCTAATGGTGGTTTGGGGCTAATGATGTATTGGCTGACCTATTAATTGTGTGTTTATTAAATATAACATGTATGAGGACATATTTAAAAGGTATAATAGTTGTGTGAATCATCTCATCTGACCAATATGGGTTAGACCAAGAGTGTGGTATAAGTACAAGGCCTAATTGGCCTATTAGTGTTTCATGTGTGTGTGTGGAGCCAAGCAAAGGAGAGAAACTTTGAAAGAGAAGGTACATGTCATTGAGGAAAATTAGAGATTTAATAGGTTTATTAATTATTTTATTATCAATTTGGTATAAGAGGACACATAGGTCATTAGACCTAATGAGCCTAGAGGAGGCAGAATGAGATAGTAATCCCTAGAGGTTATTTGAGAGAGTGTGTTGTGAAGCAAAAGAAATAAGAGAGTGTGACCAATGGATGATTTGAATAGTAAAATAGGATGATGATTGTGTGTATGAATTTTAGGTCATATTTATAATGTCATAATAGTGATCTTGCAGGTTTCTTGATTGAGTATGTGTAGAGAAGTGTAGAGTGATCTAAAAGGTGGTTTTGGATGTTTTATAAGTGTGTGAAATAGTGAAGGTGAAGAGTGAAGACAAAGGTGATCATAATCAGTTGAAGAATAGAAATAGGTGTTAAATATGATATTTTCATAATTTTTGTTGTGTTTTCTCAACATCTAGGGGGTTTGTTCCTCCTTTTAAGGTAAAACTTGCTAAAAGTCTAGTTGTTGTGGTTGTTCAGCTAGACAAGGGTTGTAACTCCTTGTGGGATTGTTGTCTCACTAAATTAGGGGATGGTTGTTATTTGATCAATTTTTAATAATATAAATCATATATTTTCATTTTAGGACTATAATCCATCTTATAAGGTTTAGTGAGTTTTATCCCCTAAGAGGGTTTCCCACATATATCATGTGTTATGTGATTGATATTGATTTATCTTCCTTGTTCATTGTAATGGTTAATTTATATGCATCATGACTATAAGTGATGAATTTTTAAGAGTTATAAATTTAATTTGGATAGCTAACATCATTTATTCACCCCCCTCAATGATTATACATCTAAAAATTGATATCAGATTAGGTCCTTTGGAGTAAGATTAACATCTTGAAGGTGATCCTAAGTAGTTACAAATATGGATAAGCAATTAAAGAAAGAGAATAAATAGTGGAAGTCGATGATTGAGTAACTTTAAGAGAAGATATGTAATTTGAAGAAATATGCCAAAGAGGATGAGAAATTTATCAATTATCTCAAGGTTTAGCTAGAATATGCCAAGACAAGTTTGAGTTCAAAAGAGAAAAGTTGTTTAAAAGAAAAGGACATCATGTTTGATAAAGAAGCTTTCCATAACAATAGAGAAGATGACAACAAGGAAGAAGAAGTTGATCTATAAGTTGAGCTCATGATTACACTTGGTGAACTAAAGGAGAAAAAGAAGAAGAATCATAAATTGAGGAATGTGATTAAAGGTCTTGAATCACAAGTTGGTTCTCTTGAGGTAAGTTTGTTAGGTATGTCCAAGAAAGATGAAAAGAATAAGCAATAACTAATCAAGTCTATGTGATATAAATCACATAAATTGAAGGAAGAAATGGCCAACAAGGCTAAAGAGGATGAAGAGAAGATTAGTATTCTTTAGAGTCAATTAAAGACTACAAGTGCAAATTTGAAAGCAAGAGAAGATGAGTGTACTCAGTTGAAGGTTGAAATGGATTCATTAAAGAGTGAGCATGATCAATTTGTTGTCAATATAAATAAGGCTATGAAAGAGCAAGAGAGGTCATCTCAAGATAAGAAGGATGCAAGCACCAAGAACAACTTGAGAAGACATATTAGGAAACTAAATGTTATAAGGTATGAAAGTTCATTTCAATGTCACTACTTTGCATTTAAGATTTTTGGTCATAGGGAAAGAGATTGTAGAAGGATTAGTTCTAAGAATGAGTTCTCATGGAGCCTTAGAAGATGGAGAAATTGGTCTTGGATAAATCACAATTTAGATTAGTTAAGAGTAAAGAAGGAATTAGATATGAAGATATAGGAATGTCAATAGAATTTGTCTTATATATAGATAGAAAAGGAAGATCACAATCATCATTAACCAAAAGGTATGAAGGTATTTTGGTTACTCAGCTAGACAAGGGCTATAGCTCCTTGTGATATTGTTGTCTCACTAAATTAAGGGATGGTTGTTCCTTGAAAAAAAAACTTGGTCAAAATTGGATCTTATCATTTTAGGATTGTATTCCATCTTTCAAGGTTTAGTGGTTTTTATCTCCTAAGAGGGTTTCCCACATATATCATGTGTTATGTGCTTGATCTTGATTTATCTTCCTTGTTCATTGTAATGGTTAATTTATGTGCATCATGATTTTAAGTGTTGAATGTTTAAGAGTTGTAAATTGAATTAGAATATCTGACATCACTAATTCACCCCCCACCCCCACCCCCGCTCTCATTGATTATACATATAACAAACCTTACCTTGATAAGGTCCCTATGAATTCACCCTTTCCACCAATTTCCTCAAATAGTGACTTTTATCACATAACAATAGCTCCAAATAAGCCAAATAGAATGGATGTAGGTGGTATCTCAAGAAAATGGATTGGATAATGGAGTAATAGACCTAGTTTCTTCATCTTATCATGGTACATTGTAAATGATCTCAACCATAGGTTCCCCTTTCATCATTGTTGACTTAGTTCATTTGAGTTCATCATGATTGTGTCATAGTCAATGGTAAAGAGAGACCCAATTGTAGATGTTCCTTTAGATTGAGTATCAACCATTGATAAGTGAAGGTGAGTTTTAGACTTATAATAGATCCATTTATACTTATTCATTGCTTAAAATCCTTCATTATGGCCCTTTTACTCTTCACTCTTGTCTTGAATTCACCTATTGATCTCCAACTCTACCACTTGCAACTTGTCTTGCTTTGTCTTCATATGTTGACTATAGATCTACATATGGTGTTTTTGTAGGTGCTTATTTTTTGTTAAGCCTTATTGAGGGTGTTAAGGTCTCTCACATGGATGTGTTGGGTCTCCTTGATCATCAATAACACCTTGAACTCCCCATAAGAAATGTATGCAATTAGAAATGCATCATGTCTATAAATAAATCTTAGCTCAAAGAATATAGAGCATACCTACACTTTCAATTGTGAATACATTTGTTAAGTGAGATAATGACCAATATGGAGATTTTTTAGACCTGATTAGGGGATCACTTATCATAATAACCATGTTAGGAAGGGTTCAAAAGCCTACAATCTAATACAATCATGCAAAACCCTAAAAGAGTCCTAGGTTTTGATATTTCACTTATGTCTAAGACTCTAATAATAAGAAAGTAAATATAATATAGTACACACCAAAGCTTATGGAACAAATTGGGGGGTTTAAAATAAAACTAAACTAAACATGTATAGAAGACATATACTCACATCAATGTATATAGAATTCTAATGCATGGGAGAAAAGCACAACTACATTATCTATCTACTATTATAAAAGAGAAATAAATTTAGGTATTCTTACCTTTGAAGACAAACCTACTGAGCCTCAATCTCTCCCTTGGCCAAGGTGATTTGCAAGAGATTGTTTTGGTATGTAAGGATAACAAAGAAAAATCAACTCTAGGCTACACAACCTATCTATGTATCTAAAATACTTCTCCACAAGACAAGATATGTATCTCTAGGGAAAGTATGGGACCCTAAGCTTTATTACTAAAGTAGAATGGTCAATACATATATGTTCATTCACACTTATTCTTCTTCACTTCTCTTCTTATAAATGGTTGGAAATGAACTTGTATATATAGGTATATCTTAATCTAAATCCTTCTAGAAATGTTAGCTGTATAAGTTTAACGTAGTTGACCCTATATGTTTTTAGGAAATAATTCACTAGGTCTCGAGCTAGGTCAGCTAAAGGGCTAACAAGCTCTCAAGTGAAAAATACCCCTTAATAGTACAGGGTTGACCTAGTTGACCTAGTACAACCTACTATCTAAAAAGAGATAAATTAAGGAAAAGGAGGGTAAGGTGTAAAAAATGACTAGAATGGGTAAGAATGAGAAGAATAATCTTAAGGTAAATGATTTCAAGATACAAGTGTGTAGATGGAAAGTGGCAAAAGGGACAATAATATTAAAAAGCAATAATGGTCTACCCACCCATTTCTTAGTATACCCCTTAAGGCATGCACTTAGAAAGATTGAGAATCAATGGGTTCCTATAAAACACAAAGTGTCAGTAAGTGACAAAAGTTTGAAAATATTATGTGTATACATATTCCTCACTCGAAGCTCATCATGTGTCATGTGAGTGTAACACGGGATGGTACTCTAGGAATAAAACATGATAACACATGATGTTAATGTTAAGTAAATGTAGTAAGCAAAAAATAAGATAAATGAAAGGATAGAATTGAAAAACACATACTTTAGTTACCTTAATTATATAGATAAATAAGTAGACTACAAGAAAAAATGAAGGTGTCCAATGTAAATAACATTAGGTGAACCTGTAGAAGTTAGTGCAAAAATAGCCAAAAATAAAAATTTCTTGAAAGTAGGTATATAGTAATGGAAACTATTCTCTATGTCATCATGAATACAATGCATTTTATGATTTAAAAAAATGATGAGTAAAAACAAAGATATAAGCAAAATAAAGAATCTATCCAAAAATAATTAAAGAATTTGAATTTTGAAAAGTGTTTTTAAATAGGGAAAAGACAAGTCATTTGTTATTTTGACTTGTCAAGGAGAGAAAGAGAGCTCTATAGAGACAAAATGAGCTATAATGGTGAGGAGATGATAGGTTAGATGAGGGGGAGCTCCAGAGGTGGAAAAAAGTGCACTATAGGTATGCAACTATGAATCTTAAACCAGTTTTTGAATATTTTAGTGTTTTAAGTGTATTTTTAGTAATTTGTAATTTTTATAATTTTTAGATGTTATAATGAAACAAAATTAAATTATATAGGTAGGAAAAACAAAGATGGAAAATGGGTTTGAAGTAATTAGGAATAAAATGGCCAAAAGGCACTTTTTTAGGAAAATGTAAGGGGTCAGTAGTAAAAAATAATTGGGTCAACCTAGTCGACCCAGTAGGCTAAAAATGAGAAAAATTCATACTATTGACCTAGTAGGTATGTGTCGACCCTGTATGTTTTAAATATTGCCAACATAGTATAGTTTTGCCAACTGATCCAAAAAGTCAAAAAAATTAACCTAGTACTAAGGAGGGGAAAATAAGAGGGATGACTTAGATTTTTAAGTTAACCAAGGCAAAAATAAGGAAATTTTAGTCAAATTAGTTTGACCAAAGAACCAAAATGGTATGAAAAAGCATGCAAAATGTTGAAATAAGGTTGGAATGACCTAGGATAACCAAGTAAGGGCAAAAAGGATCGAGTAGGCTAAAAATAGATTCAAATGAAATAAATTAGAGTAGTTTAGGCTTTTTTTTTATTAAAATTATAAAAATAATGTGTTTTAGATATACATGACATAGAAGAACTAATACATCTTTTATTGTTTCTTATTTGTAGGGATGATGGAGGTTCTAGTAGTTGGTGGATGTTGAATGATTACTATATTTGTTGGATCACTTCTCAATTGGAGATAGAACTAGACTAGTATTTGTAAGCCTAG
>JARHVA010004448.1:625000-722500 GCA_037957365.1 Torreya grandis | reverse complement strand
TGAATTTTAAGAATTTTGAATATTTTTGCCTTTGGATATCAATTCCTTTTGTTAAATGATTGGGATTTCAAATGTTTTATGGATTTTTAAGTTTCCTCCTCCATATAGACTTGGAATGACCAATCATGAGATATGTATTGATACACATTAATGAGTTGTAGGCTAAGGCTAAATGAAGCTAAGTAACCAAACACACATATTGACTAGGATACGTAGTCTTAACAATGAACTAGTATGTGATCTCAAGTCTCAACTATGTATATGCCAAGTTTGTGAAACGGAAAAAGGGAAAAATGAGATCCAAAGTGAACTAGTGAAAATATATTATAATGAGATGTATTTTTCACTAATTTATCACATGGCAATAGGATACAATGACCAAATGGAACATGATTTGTAGAAGCAAGTCATAATGACAAGTATCTGTGAAAAATAGAGATGAGAAAGAAAATAATCATAAAGATAAAAGAAGAGAGTTTTTATTAAAAAATTAAAGATAAATATAAATCAATGATAATTAAATATAAACATATGCAAATGTAAATAAATGTGTAAGCAAGATATAGTACAAAAGCTAAAATCACCATGTAAGAAAAATATGAATTTGAGACACTATCAAATGATATAATATATAGATAAAGATAACATTGGAGAACATGTCCAATCCAAATGTAAATTTAAAATCACCATACATGTGCTCATAAATATTTATAAATCAATCCACACACATTATCTAAGACATGGGATAGATCTCTATGTAGTTGGATACAAACTGTTGCTAAAGTTTCATCAATCGTCAATAAAAATTGGGAAAATACTTCTATTCTAATCTCCTCAATTGAAAATGTATGAATACTAAATGGATTGTGCTAAGGAGGGAAATTATGCAAGGGATACTCAAGAGAATATGTGGGAGTGGTATTTATTAGAGATGTAGTAATCATTGATGGATAAGGATCCATGGGTGAGGAAAGGTTCACAACTGAAGGACTCATAGGTGGAGGCATGAAAGATGACAAATGAACCACAGGAGGGGATGGAACCACTAAAATTATAGACATATGAGAATAAAGATGAAGCCTTCTTATTTTGATGACCTATGTGAGGAATATAAGAATGTCCAATAATATCTATAAGGTTATCCTTAAGGTGTTGCTAGAGGATGCATCACTGATCAGTGTAATGTGTGTCACATAGGTGCCATAGATAATATACCTCACCATACTTAGGCATATATTTAGGAAGTATCTTTGAGGGACGTATGGATTTGTTAGAGGATGGGGAAGAAGGACACAAAGTATCAATATGCTATTATAACTTGAAATAATGGGTAAAATAATGATTATCTATCCCATAAAATCAATAGCTATAGTTGTGAGTAGTCTTAAGAGAAGCACTCATGGAAGGAGCTGTAACAAGAATAAAAGAAACTAGAGAAGAATCATCAACCCATTTTATGGGCAATGGATCCATCTTAGGCAAAAGAATCAAACTATCATTGAGGGAGGGTTATGGTGGAGAAAGAATAGAATTAGGCTCAATGGAAGGAGTAATGGGATTGGAAGTAGGGGTAGGCTCAGTAACAATAGGAATGGAAATGGGATAAACTAGAGCAAGAGCAGGAAGAGGCTATAATATATCAAGATAATGAGGAGGCTCAAATAAGGTCTCTACTAAAGGAAGAATGGAATCTACAAAAGGTCTAAGGAGGGTCACACTAATATCAGAAGTAAACCAACTAGTGATCAGGGTACCTAACAAAGTGGTAAGGTCCAGTCATAGCATGATCCATGAGCATATTTCTATAGGGATACTCTAAAATTAGAGGTGTTAGCTCCATATCTACCCTATTATAAAGAGGAAAGATATTAAAATTAGGAAATATAAATAAAGATAAGATGATATATGAAATGATGCAAACAAAGAAGAATAATAATGGACAATCTCAACATCATGAGCCTGTATAAGATTGCCTAAGAATGGATCATCTAAATAATATCAATCATCATAATCTAGGGTGTAAAGGTCAATAACACAAGTAGGGATGACCTTGTCATCCAAGGAAGTTTTTTTAATATATTTTTGAGTCTTGGTCAAGTCTATGGGAATATCATCACAAGGAGGCTTGTGAGAGTGAGGTTGTAAAGAGGTGGGAAGCTATGAGATGAAATGAGGTGAGAGGTCATAAGTTTTAATCTTAAATTTAATCTCATAAGGATCATCATCATTAGAATCTAAAAGGTTAGGGGGAGTATTCTTGATGAGTTTGAGATGCCCTTTGTATCCTTGTGTTGAATTAATAGGAAAGTTGAGATGTTGAGAATCACAAAATGGAATGTTAGGCTAAGTTTAAAGAGAAAGAATATTGAAGACACCATGATCTTATAATTATTAAAAATTCTAAGGTTTAGTGTCACCTTTAATCCTATAAATGGCTCCATTATGAGTAAATTTAACACATTGGTGGGTGAAAGACGCAGTGACTCTCATACGGTGATTCCACAACCTACCAAAAAATATGTTATAACAAAGAGGAAAGTTAAAGATCATCACCTTCACATGAAAAATGTTAGGTGGGATAGTAATGGGAAGACACAACCTATAAGAGGCATTTTCCTTTGACAATATCCTTGGAAGGTACTGCATGTGGATTTAAGATTGCATTTTGAATAGCTAATGGTCTTAATAAAGTTGAGAGAGGTGATGCAGGTGATAGAACCCTCATAAATCAATGCAATATTAACTTGCATATCACCTATTTGGATTTTAATTAATAAGGGAGGATCATTCATATGAATCAAAATCTTATTGGGAATAATAAAGGCTATAATAAATATTAAGAAAAAATAAGTGTCCATAGTTTCATCAACATTGATAGACATCTCTTCACATTATTATAATATATTTTCCTCAAATAAAGATAAGGTTGCTTCCCATCCTAATAGGAGAGGATGAGGGACATTCATCTCAAATAATAGTTACATAAGATGGTTTCTATTACATGGAGAATTCCTCATAAGCTCAAGGAATGAAATTTGGGATGGGAGATTAGTGAGCTCCATGAAGGGATCCCACTCATCATAACCCATAAGAATGTTGTTATAAATAGGTGCATAATGTAAAAGGAGGTCCTCTAAAGGAGGATCTGAAGTACATTGAAATTTATGCTGGTAAGAAGAAGGTTTAGAACAAGGTTGTAAATCATGTTGTGATGATGAAGTAGTTCGTTCACGTTGATGTTGAGAAATGATAGAAGAAATGTTAGTATAAATTAGATTATCATTAGTGTTGGAAGATGATGGAAGAGTGGTAGAAATAGAATGGGAAGTGTTATCCAAAGCAAAATCAGAAATTGGGTCATCAAAATTTATAATATCTTCTTTCCCCAACTCATTTAAATAATTTAGAGAAGAATCTTGGATAACATGATATGTTTGAGATGATGGAGGAGTGTAGATACATTTATAATCAATGAAAGACACCACCCTTCACATATTAATCATGTTAGCCACATTCTCTTTAGGAGTTGGATCAATAAGACATTATACATTATTGTTGGAAGGAGTGGGCTTGTCTTAGTTATCTTAAATAGATTAATAATTAGGAATAGGGTATTTGTAGATAGTCAAATTAGAATTAACTTGATTTAAGGTTTGAGTTTTATCATGTGATTTATTATCCTTGAAAGTAATCTCATAGGATTGTTGACACTTTTGTATGATAGAATCATGACCAAAATTAGGACCAAGAAGAAAATCCATAGCTAAATTATGAAGTTGTCTATAGGTCTAATGCAAATTACCCCAACTATCATGAAACCAACAAAACTTGTTAGGATCATATGAGGATTTCATAGGATGGGTAGGGTTAAGTTCCCTTGGAAGAGGCCTAGGTATATGCTTGAGCAATTCAGCTAAGGATAGAGTTTTATGAACATTAATGTTATTTGGTGATGATAAATGGGGATTGGTATATTGTTGATAAGGAGGATCTAGTTCTAAATATTGGTTGGGAATGATAACTTGAACATTGTAAAGGGTATCAAAAGAATTAGTGACACCATCATTGGTAACATTATTATTTTGTTTGAGTAAAATATGAAGACCCACAGAAGGTTGGGGTGGATCAAATTGATGCATTAGGAAATCTTGACATTTAGCTTGGTTAATAGCCTCCTCTAAGGTACATGGAGAGAGAGTGTAGACTTGATATTGTAATTTAGGAAAGAGGGCATTGGTGAAGAGATGGAAAATATTATCATCGGTCAAGTTATGTTCACATTTGTTTGATAAAGTCTTCCATCTTTTAACAAAGGCTTGAGTAGTTTCATTTTCAAGTTGTTTACAATTTATGAAGTGGGCCAAAATGTTTTCAGGGAGATCAATAGTTTAGAATTCTTGTACTAAAGCATTTACTAAGACCTCTAAACTAGTAATGGAATGAGTTTTAAGTTGATTGTACCAATCTAAGTCATCACCTATTAGGGTTTTAGCTAAGATATTGGTAGCATTAAAGGTGTTCAATTTGGCCCAATCCTTATAAATATTTCCAAATGTTTTAAGATGAATGGTAGGATTAGTTGATCCATTATAAGAAATTTTAGAAGTGATACCTCTTATATCAATGTTAGTAATTTGAGTAGTAAGAGGCTTATTTTGAAGATGCTTAATGGTTTTGTTGACCAAAAGAGGTTTGAGGAATGAGATTTCCTTATGAATATAGAAGAGGAGGGGGAAGATTTTGTTTATGTGTACCCCAAGCCATTGGTTGAGGATGAGATTGAAGATGAAGAAGGTGGTTTTGCATTCTCATCATTTGATTTATATTATGAGCTTGAAAGGTATTCATTTGATTGAGATTTTTCAACAAGAGTTTTTGTGTTTGATTAGCATTATTATAATCATTAGGTTAGAATTATTGTTGACATTAGTGACTTGAGTACCACTATTGGTGTTGATAAGAGCTTGAGAGGAACTATGAGAATATGAAGCACTAGTGGCAAAATTTTCTTGTGTAGCAAAAGAAGGACTAGTGAAGGGATGAGAAGAAGAATCACTAGAAACATGATTACTTTGGATAGTAAATGAAGCACTAATGGAAGGATTAAGGATAGTGGATCTTATGAGAGGCCCACTAGATGTAGAACCTACCATGTTAGTGGATATACTAGGCATGGAGGTAGAAGAGGTTAAATAAAAAGATGTCATGGTATGAGAAGGGGTCGTAATTGAAGTAAGAGGCTAATAATAAAAGAAAGTGGTACACATAAATCTAGTTGAGAATGTAGGAGTAGGTGAAGGAGGCTCTTCAGATTAACTGCTAATCATAAGATTGTAAATGTTAGAGGGATGTTTTTCTCAATGTTGAGGAAATTTAGAGATAAAGAAGAGAATTTTAGGGGTATACTCTAATTAAGTTTGGTCGTATAATGATAAGAGAGGATTTTTTTGTGAATAGGTATTAGGAGGGGTCCCATAATTCATTGTATGAGTGGAAATGTGAACATTACTAGCATCTAAGAGAGGATCCTTACTGTGTCTATGGGAGACCCTATGAGGGTTGGTAAAATTCATCATGTTTGTTGAATGTAACTCAATGTTATCATCAAATATAAATTCCATCATGAAGGGAAAGGAAGAGATATGAGAAATCAAGAAAACTTAAAGTGACATAAATAGTACAAGGTTGATTGGGTCAACCTAACATAGAAAATAGGGTCTACAAAAAGTACAAGGTCAATTGGGTCAATCTAGAATAGTAAATAGAGGCTTGAAAAAGATTAAATAGGGTCTAAAAATAGTACAAGGTCAACTAGTTTTATCTAACATAATAAATAGAGGCTAGAAAAAGGTATAGGGTTGATTAGGTTGACCTAGTATAATAGATAAGGAAGATTAAGAAGCCTATAATAGATTGTGAATTAGAACAAGATAATTTTTTCAAGTAATGTAAAGAGTAAGAATAAAATGGAAATAACAAATAAATTGTGAAAACATTGGTTAATATAATTGAAAAACATATCATAAAACCTTGCACCAATGTTGGCTAATGCAAGTTTTTTCAATACAAAATACAACTGAACAAAGAGCAAACAATCAACTTGGAAATTAAAAGCTAGATAATTAGTCAAACTAAGATGTTTATTAGATTATTAAGCTATTATTTTAAATGTGATGGGAATTTGGCTATAAGTAAGGAACTATAAATCAATCTAAGGATAGTTTTAGGTAGTTTGGGCTAAAGGGGATCCATAGTGGTAATGATATAGGCTTGATATTGGGGCCTACCCCCTCACCTCACACACTAAAGTGATAAGGGTGTTTATTACTTAGCCATAATATACCATTAACCATAATTTATAATTTACCATAACATCGCTTCCCCCTTAGTGATGAAATCCAAGTAGGTTGGCCTTGGGTAGTCAAAATGTTAAAATGCTTGTTTAGATTATATGATTTGGTCATGTGTGCATAAAATAGAAATAGTGAAACTAAACGGTTAATTTAAAAGCTCCTAAATAGATTATGTGATATATTCTAAGCATGTAAGAAATAATAAATGAAAATGTGAGCTAATTACTAGAATATAAGATTAATTCCAACTTTGTAAACATGGTATAATGTCAATACAATTGACAGTGTAAGCATAAAATATAGAACATGGATGATAGGGTTGATCATATACTATGGAAACAAGGTCTTAAAAATAATAGGGTCGATAAAGTTGACCTAATTATCTAGACAACACATGGAACACAAAATTGGGTCGATAGAGTCGATCCAGTCAATTGTACAAAGGCAGTTTTAAAGATTGAAAACTAAGAAAAGAAAGACTGTAAAGAAAGAGATAGAGAGATATAAAGAAACCTTGGTGGATTATATATGCAAATAATGAATATTTTTATTCAATAACCTTAAAATATGCTTGTAAACTTTACTAATTGGGTTGACTGGATTGATCAAGCTTTGCACAAGCCTACTACTAAGTATCTAGAATGTATAGGGTCAACTAGGTTGACTTAATAGTCTAAATAGGATGCCTAAAAATGTATAGGGTTGATTGGTTTGACCTAGTAGACTAGATTGGATGTTTAAACAACTAAAAATATGTTCTAGGTAAATTGGATTGATTCAATAGTCTATACCTAAAAACTTGTGCACAAAAGTTATCAATTAGGTCGATAGAGTTGATCTAGTATGAAAAATATATGATAAAAATGATGATAAAAATCAAGGAAATAAGGTGAAATATTGTAAGGGTTAGTTCACATCAAGTTCACCAAAATGTATAAAAACAAAAATGCATCATGTCTATAAATAAATCCTTCCTTAAAGAAGATAGACCATACCTACACTTACGATTGGGAATACATTTTTTAAGCTGGAGCATGACCAATATGGGGATCCACTAGACCTGATTAGGGGATCACTTTTCATAATACACCATGCTAGGTAGGGTTCCAAAGCCTAAATTCTATCACAATCACACAACCTTAAAAGAGTCCTAGGTTTTGACATTTCACTTATGTCTAATAACAAGAAAATAAATCTAATCTAGTGCACACCAAAGCTTATAACACAAAGTGGGGGTTAGAAACAACAAAAAACTAAATATGCATAGAAGACACATAGTCACGTCAATATATACAAAATTATAAAGCATGGGAGATAAGCATAATTGTATTATCTATCTACTCTTTCAAAGGATAAATAAAATTGGGAATACTTACCTTTGAAGACAAACCCACCGATCCTCAATCTCTCCCTTGGTGTAGGTGCTTTGTAAGATATTTTTGTGGTATGTAAGGATAACAAAGATAAATCAGCTCTAGGCTACACAACCTATCTATACATCCAAAAAACTTCTTCACAAGATAAGATTTATATCTCCAAATAAATTATGGGACCCTAAGCTTTATTATTTAAGTAGAATGGTCAATAATTAGATGCTCATTCACACTTATTCATCTTTTCTTCTCTTCTTACAAATTATTTGAAATGAACTTGTATAGATAGATGGATCTTACCCTAAATACTTTAAAAAAATGTTAGTTATATAGGTTTGACCTAGCTGATCTTGTATGTTTTTAGGAGATAATTCAATAGGTCCCGAGATAGGTTGGTTGAAGGGCTAACAAGCTCTCAAGTGAAAAATACTCCTTAATAGTACAGGGTGGACCTAGTTGACCTAGTATAGTTGATTGTCCAAAAAGAGTTAAATCAAGGAAAAGGAAGGTATGGTGTAGCAAATAACTATAATGGTTAGTACTAAGAAAAATAATCTTAGGGTAAATGGTTTTAGGAGATAAGTGTGTAGATGGCAAGTGGAAAAATGGACAGTAATATTATAAACAACCAATGGTCTTCCCACCCCTTTCCCAATACAACCCTTAAGGCATGCACTTAGAGAGATTGAGACTTGATGGGTTCCTAAAAGATATAAAGTGTCAATAAGTGATAAAAGTTTGAAAATGTTGTGTATACAAGAAACTCCATAGTCATATTAGTCATTACTTCTACTCTTTTTATTCACATGCCATGGATAGGGCAATTAAGGTGGTTGTAGGTGATAGTTTGGCTTGGTATGGGATAGTGACTTGATGGATATGGAGGCAAGTTATAAAATTATACACTACAAAAATATCATCATGCACTTGAGACCTCTCACTATTAATATTTTCCTTAGGAAAAGCCTTGATTCCATTCCAACAATCCAATTATCAAGAGTCTCTTGACTCTCTCATTGTACAAATTGAGGAAGTCTATGTGTGTCACCTGAGGTGAATTCTCTAAGAAAAATTATGGTGTTTATATATAATTAGGTTCTTATTTATAAATCACCACAAGTCTTATCTTCTCTCACCTATATTTATCCTTGAAGAGACTTTCTTAGTCACTCATTGAAATGCTTCTTTGGTACTTATTGTAGGTGGTGTCAGACCTCTATACAAACATAAGAGAAACATGGGAATGATTTCAAGATGTAAGGATGTCTTTAAAACTTATCCTTAGTCTTTGACAACCCACACCCAACTCATAGAAGCACCACTCACAATCTTTATGGTTAATTAGAAATAAGAAACCAAATTACCTTAAAATTCAAAAAAATACCTTAGTTTCTACTAATAAGGTAGGTTGAGACTAAAATTAAGCCTTCCAACTTACTTTTCATGATTGCACTCATTCAAGGTTATTAACATTTTGGCCTAGTGAATTTAACTCACCTAGTTCCCATGTATCTCATTTGTGTAGTCTTTGTTAGATCATCTAAACACCTTGTCTTTTGAGGTAGCAATCATGACTATTGTAAGTGCTTATTTAGACTAAATTTCAACTTATTTCATCAACTAGGCCATCAACTACTCTTTAAGAACTAAGATTTTGGCTAGAGCATTAAATTTAAATAATTGACCATATTACACATAATACATGTGTTCAGACCCTTGTCACATGAGATTGATGTAAGTGAAGGCCCCTCTCAAAGAGGCACTCATTTCCATCTTAACCATTTGGATTTACATGGAGGTGTTCACTAGGTTCATATGTCATGGAGGTGTCTCTAAAATCTCTCAATCTCCATGATACCTTTAATTCCTTCCTCATCTATCTCATCTTGCCCTTTACCATTGAATCCTTGCCTTTTATCCAAGCTCTTGAGAGACTTGACTGAGTTCCTAATTAGGTAAGGATTATTCTTGAATTTATCTCCTAGTAATGTCACACTTTGAATTATTTGGTGAATATTTTAAGGTATCTTGCATAATGTGGCCATAATCTATCTTCTTGGAGGCACTCAGTCCCTTAAACATCAATTCATGATGACTAGTACAAGTGAAAATGCATATTGATTTCATGGAGATCTTATGGAGGTTTATTTGATTGATATTTACTTTATTTAATAATTTTTAAGGTAAATGAGACATGAAATATTTTAAGGTACCAATACAATACTTGAAACATCATCAACCTTTTCCACTATGTGTACCAAAAGACCCTATAGCTTGAGAAACTCAGTCTATATTCTACAAATGGAAGAAAACTTGAAGTTTGCTTGATCATAATACTTCCAAACATGTGAAATAAAGGTGTGGGTGATATATATTTTATTTGAGGTCCTTATGAACATAAAACTAGCATAAAGTTTTAGAAAGACTCCCAAAATGGGCTAAAACCATTGCAATCTTCAAACCCTGCATAGATGGAAAAGCTCATGAGAGTGACAAGATTGTTATCCATTTTTTGTAAAGCAAAGGATATTTATTTGTAGAAAAATTTCATGGATTATATATTCAAGGGACCCCATTATTTTTCTAAAAAATTTATATCTTGATCTTCTCTCTCCTATCTGTATTGAATGAAAACTTGAAGTGTTGTACAAGCTTGCCAAGGAGAACGATGGGAGAATAGATAGGTTTTTTCAATATTGTGGATATTTAACTCCTATAAATATAATATTTTAAATTTTTTGGTATATATACATTCATGGAAGCACTTGGAATAAATTTCCTTCAAGTACACCTATATAGACTTGGTTAAAACACCTAGTTTTTACTTGAAACTACCACATTTAGCTTGGAAATTGATGTGATATGGATGAAAAATGTTCCAATATCTGGTAAATAAATTTATTTACCTTTAATTTTATTTAAAACACTCTATTTTCCCTCCAAATTTCCATCTCATGCAAAAACCTCATTTTGAATGTCATAAAAAGGCACTAAAACACATATGTAGTGAGATTTATGTTATAAGTCTAAATTTTTCACCTTTTAGGGAGTGGTAAAAACTATAATATGTGGGGATATAAATAAAAAATCACATGTAATGAAAAATATTACACTTTATATCACTTAAACCACTTGAACCTTCTTGACCAGGGGCATAAATGTCTAGAATAACACTAGGTTTCAAATGACATTTACCTTAAATTTTCCAAATGAATATTAAATAATGATAATAAGGGTAAAATGGACACTTGGAGGATATATAAACATGTTTAAATACTATAAAATCCATGAAAATGTCAATTTTTTAAATATAGGGGTGACCATTTTGACCTAGGGGTCAAAATTGGTCAACATTACTGGTGACTCCCAAGGGTGACCAACCTGCTAGTCAAGAGAACCCAATGGCTCAAGTATGACTCATGACCTGAAAATAACACATTCATGGACTATAAAAATAATATAGTACTCAATAACACTTCTTTGATTTTTAGGATTTGTAGCAACAACAAGACACATAAAGCAACAACAAATAAATAATGCCTAGTTCTAGGAAACACACCGAACACTTAAGAACAAACAAGGCAAGGAACTAAAGCAATAAACAACTACCTAAAAACTTTTTTATACCATAATTATTGGGATAAAAGACAAATATCCAAAAAAATTATTATATACAACTAACCTCAATGGATCATCTTCCTTTAGGATCAAAGGGGGAGTTTTTCAGGACTCACTTCCCATAAGATAGATAATGATGTGAAGTAAGTAATTCCATGAATGGGAAACTTGGTGGAGTAGTATTGTTTTTTACCAACTCACTTATGATGCTCTCAAGTATCATATAATCTAAAAATATATGGATTATGAACACATACTAACTTGGTGTATCAAATTTTACCTCCTATTGCTCCTAATTATTTTTGACCTCTTAAAGAAAACTAGTGTACTTTTGAGACTTCATCTTATTGGTTATAACCTAGATACACAAGATCAATTACCATTAGCCTTTCATCTTGAATAATTTAGTAAATATCATCTTTAAAGACCTAATATACTACTACAATTTCAACTTCAAGCTTCCTTCTTGGCTCAAACAACCCTTCTTCCAGTTTTAGACTCATCATATTGACATCTTGAGACCTTCAAATATATGACTACCTACTGTAAATAGACCCAGTCCTTCTTCTCCATGATTTTCAAGCTTCACATATTGATCATCATGGAAAGGGATAACTATAATTGGAATAATATATTGGTAACCCTATTTAAGGACCTCAAACAAATCATGTTCTAATGGATCAAGCTCTTGAGATGGCATGCTTATGGAGATACCTTCCCATTTCTTGGTGAACTCATATTATTCAATCTAAACTAAGTCATGAAAGGAATATAAAACAAGATAACATGAGCCTATTATCTCAAACAATTCTTTCAATTTATCTTCTTGACCATTATCATATAACTTTAAATAATCTTTTGCCATTTCTAGTAGATTATTGGAAGTTTTCTCATCTTCTTAACCATTTGAAATTTATTGAAAGTCATCTTCTTGCTCTACCACTAATACTAGTCCTTGAGGGTTTCCATGATGAAGGGAATATACCATGTCATCAAGGAGGTCCTATAGGTCATCCTCATCTTTTCTAATAGAATAATCTTTCTCATGTGGTTCATCTGGTCTTTGTAACCCATCTTCTTCTACTTCTTTGAAGGTTGAATGGTGTTCCTCCTTGCCAAGGGGTGTTCCTATGATGAACTCCTCTTCAAGCTTAGTCAAATAATCATCATAAGCTATAGATCAAACTTGATTTTAATTTCTTACCTCTTCAAGGAGTGATAAAGGATATTATTTGAGTGACTCCAATAGATATGAGATATATGCCACATTTCCTTCATTCATCTACTTGTTATCAAAAACCACCATCTCTTCCTTCATCTGAACATTATTTTGGATGGATATCCATGAGGGAAATGAATTTAACTTTTTAAGGATATAAATCTTGCTTAACTACTATCCTATTTATCTTTATTATAGTACTTGGTTCCAAGATAGACACTTATGTTTGGGAGTTCCTTGTGTAGTGTACATTATTGCTTGGGGCATGAATGGAGGTATGTGAAACTGAGGTTATGTTATTTTTGAATGTACTATGGATTGATGAAGATTCTTGTCTACAACCTTAATTTTTTGTCAAGTTGGGATTCTAATTCAAGTCTTGGCTAGTCAGGGATCTACTGGTGGTGATTAGTCCCTTCAATGCATTCTTCTCCTACCTTTTGAGTTCTTTCTTGGATATATTTCTAGAAGGGAAAATTTTAGAGTATTTGGGAGGGGATTTGAGGACTTTGAAACTCAATTAGTTAACTATTTTTATGGGTATTGGGTACATTAGTATAAGATTGACATGGGATTAAGGAGGGGGCAAAATGTTGGTGTTGGTGAGCCTACTACCCTTCATACACTACCAACCTATCTCTAAATTTAGAAATCAGACCCTCTATGTTCAACACATAATTATTTCCTCTAGAATAAACCTCCCTCATGAATATGACCACTTGCCTTTGGCCTATTGTAATGAAATTATTATACCCTCAATGACATGCTTTGGGATCTTTTGCCCATATCTTTTTAATGTATAAATGTTCATCATATGTCTCTCATGATCTAATAGGGTCTATTTAAGGTCTCATATGGACTAAATTGGGGCATGAATAGGCATGTCAAGAACATCATGCTACTATCATGACTAATTAGACTAGTAATTAGACTACCAAAGAGGTAGATGAGACTCATCATAGAGTTGTTAGTCTTGGAAAAGGGAGACTCATCATAGGAATAGTAAGGGTGAATATAGAGATGATAAGGGTCAAGATAGGATTGTAAAGGATCATGATGGATTTGTAAAGGGTCATAGTTTTATCCATAAGGAAGTGAACAACATAATTATACCTCATATACCTCCATACTTCATCATTAAGCACATGAAAATCAATGAAATTATGGACAAAAACTCATCTTACCCTTGAAGTGAAGGCTTATAATGAAATTTATCATGATGCTTGACTAAAATCTTGCCAATTTGGTGCTTGAATTTTTTGATATGACTACATATGTTGTCACTAGATATCTTTATCTCTTAGATTTCCTTCAAGGCTACCAAAGCATACTTCAAGGCATGTAAATATGGTCCCACTAGGAGTGCCAAGTTTGTTAGGAATATAGGTTTCACCCTTGCTTAGGAAAGGACTATTCACATCCACCTCAAACCTAGGATAACATGGGAGTGGCCTATAGGCTATGGGTTACCTATTGTCTATGCCAAACCTCTAGATTTTATGGGGATAACTCCCCTATTTTTCTCACTTGAATGATATCTCTAAATCCTAATGTGTTTGGATAAAAATGTTAAATAATATTACATAAATTAAAATATATTCTAAAGTGGTGATGCACCATGATGATAATTCCATCCACTCAACTTTGGACCCTTAACCATACTAATAGATAATGCATGGAGCTGAGGCACTATCTTCAATGACTTCTAAGTAAAAATATTTCATATAGAGTTTAATTTGAATTATTGAATCAAGAGGGTCATGAGAAGGAGGCCTAGTTCAAGTCACTTGCAATCTAATTTCCACTACGAACTTGAGCTATCAACCCCACAACACACTAGACAACATGCCAAAAAATCTTGTTTATACCTAGGTGAAACTTGGACCTAAAAAGGGAATATCATACCAATATGAATATCAAAAAATTCATTAACACACTAATCATATATCATGAATAAGCTAAAAATTCTCTATTCATTAGTCCAAGTAAGTGTACAAGTACAAATATTGGTAGAGTTTCCTCATACCAACTTGAGGGATGCAATACAAGGCTAAAATCCTTTAATATATAGTATAAAAGGAGAGAAAGAGATGAGAATATGGTGTATAAGTTAGATAAATGGGTTATTAATGACCAAGGTCCAGTCCTTATAGCTATTACATCTATTTCACAAACTTTCTTCAACTCTCTCATGTGTAGTTCCTCTTGATCAAAGTCTTCAATGGATTTTAGACATTGAAAAAGAGGTGATGGGGGTTGAGTCAGCTTCAGTTATGCTTTTTAGTGGTTTTAATATTATAAAAATAATCCATCACTCCTCTCAATGGTAATTACATAGTGTGCATGGGTGTGATTAGGCCTCTCAAAAGGAATAAAGTAGCCTACCTTTCAATGTGCATGTTGACTTGATGGTGAAACTAAATCCACTCCTATATAATAACTATTAAAAGTGAATTTCCCCATTCAAAAAATATTTAATATTCATTATACCCTGCATTTACCCTCTTCATTAACCCTTTTACACCAAAATTGAGCTCTCTTATTGACCAAATATGTCAAACATGATAATTACGCCTGTTGATGATTTAAAATTGCACTTGTTCTAAACACCAACAATGGGAAGTTTCAAGATGTGGGACTTGCAACTTGAAATAGCCTCTAGATTTTAGAGAAGTTTTTTTTTCTTTAAATCAAGTATATATTGGGAAAAGGGATAGGAAATTTAACAAAAACACAATTGCAAGAAATAAAATCTAACTATGGCGATGTGCGTGAATGTAATTCGACCTTAATCATGAGCACAATGAAACTATATGCAGGATTCATTTACATTTAAGAGAAAATAAGTGCATGATCAATGTAAAAGATGGAAACAATCAAAATAAAGGCTCATAGCATAGACTACTTTTGCAGTGATACAAAAAATGTCAACAAAGGCATAGGGTTCAATCTTCTTATTTGAATTTTCCAGTCACTTAAGAGGCATAGAAACACGCACAGTTATATAAAATTTTCAATTCAATAAAATAAGACAAACGCAAATGACATTCCTAATCACAACTCCAGAAAGTCTAAACTCTTGATAACACAGCCTAGACTACTTTTGCAATAACATAGAAAATATCAACAAAGGCATAGGATTCAATCTTCTCATTAATCTTCCAGTCACATAAGAGGCCTAGAAACATGCACAATTACATAAACCTTCCAAATTAAGAAGATAGAACAAAAGCATATGATATTCCTAATCACAGCTCCAAAAAGTCTAAACTCTTAACAATAATTCTCTCTCTCTGGTCTCCTTTCTAGTGATCTCTGCACCCTTATTTATAGCCTTGGATTCACTCCAAATTGTCTGTTTGTTCCCAATCTAATGGCCCAACTGAAATCTAACCAAACTAGAAGTGTCTAACAGAAGATATTTTATAGATTCTAAAATGCTTTGTCTTCTGGCAGTTTATTGGCTGAAATAGATTACAGGATGCTCCCTTCTCTTAAATGATAGGTAACACTTAGCCATTTTCTTGAAAACATTCTTATTACTTTAGGAGACACTAGAGGATGACACTTGGCATGTTTTTCAACACCTTTCGAAGACATGTGACACTTTCTACATAACTTATACTTTTTTGTGTCTTTGCTCAGGAGTGTTCTGCCATTGACACTTGTCGCAATCCGCTTCCTCAAAACTTCAACAGATTAAAAGAAAATAAGACCCACAACATTTCTTACTTGATTAACTTTAAAAGTGACATAGGAATAGGTGTCAATCTCTACTACTTCATTAAAGGATGCATGGCAATCTCTGCTTTACTTATCTGGGGTTATGTGGCAGTCTTCACTTTACTTAACTAACTTTTTAGAAACTTGTAGAAGGTGACATGTGGTAGTATCCACTTTAATCTATTTATACCATAGAAATAAATAGGTCTCATTTCATATTTACATAAACAATGACACCTGGCAGCTTTTGTTTGCTTTAGAAATAACACTTAAGACCCACCACGGTCTTTGTTATACCAGTGAAGCAAAAATGAAGATAATTTAGATCACGACACATGGTGGCTTCTACTCTCTTTTGTTGGGGTACATGACATCTTCCATCACTTTTAGAAAATCAAAATTGAGACCTTCTGTGACTACCACTTGGCATTTTTTGCTTGATCCTAATACTTAGCTTGTTAAAACCTTTTGCTAAAAAGAGATGAAATTTAGGTGCCGATATGAAACTATAGATGATGACACTTGGCACATTCCACTGAGTCGCTATGAGATATGTGGCCCATTTTTACCAACACATATAAAATATGAAAGGTGCCTTGGATGATGACACTTGTCAGCTTTCGCTTGATCCTGATACTTAAACAAAAAATGAATCAAAAAGGAAAATAGAGCCCGTGCTCTATTTCAAAACTCCACCATCTCGGAGCAGGGTATGTGAAGACAAAATTTCACAGTGTGCAACTAGAAAAATAGAATGAAACATAGAGTAAATTTTTACTCTACATTTATTGGTGACCCCAAGGACTTTTGAGCCTACTAAAAAAGAAACCACAACTCCCACTAGATCAAAATTTCAAAATCACAGCTTTAGCATTGTGGTCTGGTAGGTGGACCACTCATCATCAGATAACCCTTGCTTATTTTGCAATTCATTGAAGGCTAAATCAAGGTTAATAATATCCTTGTGTGAAAAAATTTGTAGAATTTGAACTGTAGCCTTCAATTTGAATTCAAGAAGGGAAACAGGAACCAAGATAGCTTCTACTTCAGGGACTAATGAATCATCCCTTAGATCCTAGAAAACTATCTGATCATTCTATTTGGCCAATAACAAAGGTTCAATTTCATCTACCATCAGCATGGTGTTGTCATCAGGAAATAGAGAAGAAAGACCTGATTGTACTAGATCTTCAACATGCTATTTCATTTCATTGATTCCTTCCTTCATGATTTCTAGAAGCTCTCTGCAACTGATGGCTATGGAATTGCAACTGAGAACCTCATTTACCCACTTGGTAGTGACCATTCTATCATTGATTCTTGATGCTAACAATGTTGCATCCATTGCATCATAAAGCTTTTGTATCAACGTTTGTGAGTCCATTACTCTCCCAGAGACTATATCTAGAGTGTTTACAACTCAACTCTCCACCTTTTTGCACAATTTCTATGCATTTAGCAGGAAGGTGAGAGAAGGCCTAGCTAAATAATCTCTGAAGAGATTCTCTTTCACATGGATTCATATAGGTCCTTTACTAGACTTAATACTCTGACATTCCTTGGCTTATTAGTCAATTTTAGTGTCAATTATGCTGCTCTCTGTTGCTCTACTTGAAATTGGGCTTGTATGGCCACAGTATTATTTTGTTCGGCCAATAGATTTTGTTACAATTAGGTAACTTGCACTAGGTGTTCCTTACATTTTCCTTGCAACAATACCTTTTCATGCCTTAGGGTTGTCACCACATCTTTGACCTATGTGAGCCCTACTTTTAAAGAATCATTTTAGGCCTGAACTACTTAGTGAGTCTGAAGAGAAATAGTATTTTTCAACTATTTATTTAGATTCTCTATTTCATTGTCTTTTTTGTGATAATTTGTATTAACTTTTGAAAAATAGAAACACTTTCATAGAAGCAAGTTTACTAAGCACTGAAAATGCAAGTAGCATGATATTTTGATATATGTAGGAATGTTTGAGAGCTTATAAGCTTTAATTCTTGATAAGAGGTATTTATTGACCTATCAAGTCTTGAAATGGCATTAAACTTGGATAACCATTAGCAGATCCTACTCAATATTTATGGAATAGTGAGATAGACACATTATGCAAGTGGTAACACAAGGTACCTTGGGGAATTCTAAATATTTGGGAGACATTCAATGTATTGGAGAATTTTAAAAATTTTGAGTTGTCAACTACATGTTTAAAGAACACTTATTTAAAAGAAAACTGAGAAAATAAAATGGGAAAACAAAATCAATATGGAAAGGAAAAACTATCTAACTATAATACATAGTATCTTTATCTCCCTCCTGGATCAAAATAATTTCTAATATATCTTTCATGACAAGCCAGCTTATATTATTGGGCAAGTGTTTGAATTCGATATAGCTCTGATGACTTGCTTTCTTTGTATGCCATGGTGTCTAGCCTGCATTTGGGTGAGTCTGAGTCAAACCTGCTTCCAACATATATAGACTCTTCTTATTCTTGGAAGCTCGTCGAGTGCCAACTCTTGATATTGGTATGTCTTATCAAGAAGTTAACGACTATTTGCTCATCAATGGAAGCCTTTTGACATATATCATTTATTGGCTTAACTCCTTCTGCTTCAAATTCTAAATCTATTGCATGATCATCATCTTTCATGACTTCAAAATTACCAACCTCTTGAAAAAATAATTTTGAAAGAGTGCAATAATTTTGCATCTATAACTGATTTTCAATGCTATCTTGTCCCTCTGCAACCAGCTCACAACTTCCCTAAAAAATAGTATAACCTAATCCAATGATTTCAAACAAATCTTTCAAATCATGATCAAGGAAATGTCCATGTTCTTCCTCACCATCTTGCAAAGTAAGAAGAAAATCATAAATTATTTCTTCTTCATCATAGATTAAGGCATACACTTGTGACTTCTCACTTAGAATGTTGAATTCATGTTGAGAGACCTGAGGATTGATAGAAGAGGTATCTTTTGACCTTTCTTCCTCTAAAACATTTGGGATTTTATGATCTTCATCAAGTATAACATAAGTTCCTAGACCAATAGAATCATAATTTACATATGGGTCACTTTGCATCATAGCTAATAAATGATCATTTTCTTCTTCATGATTATATCTAGTCCTTCACCTAGCTCCTCGATAAAAACCCTTTCTTCTTTATTCATCATAGCATGGGATACCTCTAACTTTGTAGTTGGTTCATTGGTGATATGATCCTTATATAATGGCTCAGATAATATCTTCATCTTTGAACCATATTTAGTTCTTAAGATAAGGTGAGACCAATCAAGGGACATATATCCTCCTATCTTGGCTATAAAGTCTCTTACTAAACATAAGCCAAAAATAGGAGCTATATCTATCACTACTACATCTTGATTTACAATTATATTGGGATAAGCATAAAATTGTAATTGGATTTGTTTAATTCTCCCTATTGTTTGTACTACTTTGCCATCTAGTTGTATGACTCCTTTAGTGAGTGGTTTATACTTAATTCCTAAAGCATCAGCTATCTATTTGGGCATTATTGTAGTACTAGCCCCTGAATCAATCATTGCATTATGCAGGAGTTTCTTACCCACTATCAAAGTTAAATAGAAGGGATCCAATTTGGATTTGCTTACCTCTGATGTATTACTCACTAGGGCTATTGTCTATAGATGATGTATCTTTGAGATTTTCTTTTTTAGTAGGTCCTTCTTTGATAACAGTACCTTTAGGTAATGCTTGGCCTTGTAGAGCTTCTTGTATTAGTGTCTTCTATTCAAGAATAGACAATATATCCCATATTAATACTTGTGTTGGAGTCTTCTTTGATTGATCCACCACATTTATTGGTCACAAAGTTTGAGTTCTTTGAAATTAAGGATATCTTGGTTTTTCTTGAATTTGTGTAGGAATCCCTTGGTTTTGCATTAGCTGAGGCACTTCTTGTCTGATAGCTATGTTTCTTTGTCCTTGAAATGAATAATTCTCCATGACTTGACTATTTATAACCTCAGGCTATTCCACCATCCTTTTCTTTGATCTGGTGTAATAATTAGATTACACCACTGATTTTTTGGAGGTAGATGCTTCGTTCAAGAAAATTGATTCTTCATCTTCAACCCATGAGAACAAAGCATGTTCCAGGGCTATTTCTTCCTCTTATTTCAAGGAAATCCCTTGCATCTAAGCCACTAAGACTGAATTCTGCATACCAAAATACTGGTAGGCTTGATTGTCACTAGAATTTGCAAACTGACCATTCATTCTTCTTTGCTCTGCCACCTTTTGTTATAGATTACCCATAGGATGATCTCTAGGTGTATGAGCATTATTGAAAGGGAAACACCAAGCATTAGTGTTATCCACATAGTTATTTTGCCCTGGAATAATCTCCCTATTTGAATTAGGAGGAATAGTTTGTGAGGGTGTGGGGATTGCAACCAATTGGTTTGTTGGCTGATGGTTAGTTTATCTTGGAGGACCCTGATATTGGTTTGGTTGAGATGAAAATCTATTTCCTTGATAGCCTTGATATAGAGGCTTAGGGAAAGTATTCTGCTAGCTTAGGGAAAGTATTAGAAAATGTCCTTAGGATATTCTTGATATCATCCAGCTCATATGACTAAGTAGGGACAATTTCTTTAGAAGATGGTTGAGGATAGGTGTACATAGGCACATGTGGGGCTATAGATTTAGGAGCTTCTTGAGATAATGGTAAGGAAATTTTTGGGAACATGAGCATAGGAGGCCTTGAGGGTAAATTTCTAGCATTTATCAAATTATTCTCAGCTTTGACCACATAGTCATAAGCCCTAGGCAAAGTGTGTCCTCTAAGTGACTGAATCATAACAGATATATCTGAATTCAAAGCCTTAAGGTAAAATACTATAGCCATACCTGGTAATGGTCTAGCTGTAGTAGGGATTCTTTCCCAAGTCTTTTGAAATCTAGAATTAAAGTCAGTCATGGCTTCTTGTGGTGCCCTTTGAATGGTAATTAATTACTATAACAAAGAAGACTTATCACCCTTCTCTTCAAATCTTTTGAAGAAAAGATCTCTAAGCTGATCCCATGTAGATATGGTATTTGGAGTCAAAGACCGATACCATTCTAAAGCCTTCCCTTTAAAATAAGTTGCTAATAATCTTATGGCCACATTTTGTTGTGTGACAACATGTATAGCGCAGACATCTGATACATCCTGAAGATGTTCCTCAGGTGTTTTAAAGTCTTACCCACTGAATTTGGGTAGAGCTTTTAGGGCATTCACTGGGATAGGGTCCCAAGTGGCTGGTGGTATTGGGAGAATCAAGGGACTACCAGTGTTCCAGCTTGCATAATTTCTTGGGGGTATAGGGGCTCCCATATTTGCTCTTGGTATTGGTACAAATTGGTTGAGTCTTCTTCTTGGACTAGTTACCAAAGGTGCAAAAAGAATACCTAGATTTGTATTAGATTGTGATCTAGTTACTAGTCCACAGCTATGACTCCTCGTATCTATCTAGTTCATATGATCTTGAAAGAAACTTCAAGATTGGTCCCACCAGGTGTGCCAAAAACTATTGATGATTTAAAATTGCACTTATTTTAAACACCAACAATTAGAAGTTTCAAGATGTGGGACTTGAGACTTGAAATAACCTCCATATTTTAGAGAATTTGGTTCTTCTTTAAATCAAGTATATACTGGGAAAAGGGACAGGAAATTTAACAGAAACACAATTGCAAGAAAGAAAATCTAACTATGGTGATGCACCTTAATGTAATTTGACCTTAATCCTAAGTATAGTGAAACTATATGTAGGATTCATTTACATTTAAGAGTAAACAAGTGCATGATCAATGTAAAAGATGGAAATAATAGAAACAAAGGCTCACAGCATAGACTACTTTTGTAGTGATACAAAAAATGTCAACAAAGGCATAGGGTTCAATCTTCTTATTTGAATTTTCTAGTCACATAAGAGGCACAGAAACACGCTCAGTTATATAAACTTTTCAACTCAAGAAAATGAGACAAAAGGAAATGACATTCCTAATCACAACTCCAGAAAGTCTAAACTCTTGACAACACAGCCTAGACTACTTTTGCAATAACACAAAAAATATCAACAAAGGCATAGGATTCAATCTTCTCATTAATTTTCCAATCACATAAGACGCACAAAAACATGCACAATTACATAAACCTTCCAACTTAAGAAGATAGAACAAAAGCATATGATATTCCTAGTCACAACTCTAGAAAGTCTAAACTCTTAACAATAATTCTCTCATAAAATTCTCTCTCTTTGGTCTCCTTTATGGTGATCTCTACACCCTTATTTATAGCCTTGGATTCACTCCAAATTGTCTGTTTGTTCCCAATCTAATATCCCAACTGAAATCTAACCAAACTAGAAGTGTCTAATAGAAGATATTTTATAGATTCTAAAATGCTTTGTCTTCTAGTAGTTCATTAGCTGAAATAGATTGGAGGACGCTCCCTTCTCTTAAATGCTAGGTAACACTTAGCCATTTTCTTGAAAACCTTCTTATTACTTTAGGAGACACTGGAGGATGACACTTGGCATTTTCTACAACACCTTTCAAAGACACGTGGCACTTTCTGCATAACTTATACTCTTTTGTATCTTTGCTCAGGAGTGTTTTGCCATTGACACTTGTCACAATCCACTTCCTCAAAACTTCAACAGCTTAAAATAAAATAAAACCCACATCATTTCTTACCTAAGTAACTTTAAAAGGGACATAAGAACAGGTGTCAATCTCTATTTCTTCATTAAAGGACACATGGCAATCTCTGCTTTACTTATTTAGGGTTACGTGGCAGTCTTCGCTTTACTTAGCTACCTTTTTAAAAACCTGTAGAAGATGACACATGGTGATCTCTACTTTACTCTATTTATACCATAGAAAAAAATAGGTCTCATTTCATATTTACATGAACAATGACACCTGGTGGCTTCCACTTGCTTCAGAAACAACACTTAAGACCCACCACGGTCTTTTCTATATCAGTGAAGCAAAAATGAAGATAATTTAGATAGTGACATGTGGTGGCCTCTGATCTCTTTTACTAGGGTATGTGCCAAATTCTATCACTTTTTAAAAAGCACAATTGAGACCTTCCATGATTACCACTTGGCATTTTCCACTTGATCCTGATACTTAGCTTGTTAAAACCTTTCACTGAAAAGAGATGAAGTACGGGTGCTGATATGAAACTGTGGATGATGACACTTGGTGCGTTCTACTAAGTCTCTATGAGATATGTGGCCCATTCCAACCAACTCATAGAAAATATAAAAGGTGCCTTAGACGATGACACTTGTCAACTTCTGCTTGATCCTGACACTTAGACAAAAAATGAATCAAAAAGGAAAATAGAGCCCATGCTCTATTTCAAAACTCTACCATCTCAAACCAAAGTATGCAAAGACAAAATTTTGTGGTGCACGACTCTAAAAATAGAATGAAACGTAGAGTAAATTTTTAATCTACAATGCCTAATAGCTTAACTACTTATAAGTTTGCCTCCATGAAATCTAAAATAAAGCCTGATAACCTATGGATAATTTTTATTCATATCTAAACCAACATCATCAACCATAATATAGGATTAAAAAAGCATTAGGCACTTGGAATTTTCACTTCTCCTATTTGACTAGTCCACCTTTCTCTAACACTAATAGATTAAAAGTTTTGAAATGAGTTAAATAGACCTTTATATGTGGATACTTTGACATATCATGACTTTATGGGATGTAAAAATTCCCAAACCATCCCCTCAAATGATTTTTAACTCTACATTATGTATAGAACTATGCATTCTTCCCAAAACCTTATAAAAGTAGAATTTTTTTATACTTCCATATAGTGTATATATAACTCACTACCATGGCTAGAATCTCCTTTGATTGTTATACCTGATCCAAGTATTAGATATGCCAAACTAGTGCTTTTTGATGCAAATATTTAGTGATCTCTTCCGTCAGGGTTGGGTTTTAGGGAGGTTTTGGGTGTCTAGTACTCTTAGCAATGATTCATAGAGTATGAACCCCTAAACTAAAAATTCCTACCATAGATTTTAGGTACATGGACCCCTAAAATTTTATTTATAGGCTTGAGTTTCCATGCAAAGAGTGGAGTAATATGTGGATGTAGAGAAGTGATCTTGTCTTTTTCTACAAGGAATTTGAACAGGTTAACCTTCTTAACCTTTGTTCATAAAGGTGTGCCCATTATTCCCACTCAATATTACATTAATTTAAGGTAAATATGGGTACCTAAAATATCATATAATAATTTTATCAAAATCCATTTTAGGTGAAATATATAAGCATCCCAAGTGATGACTTGAACTAGCTATGTAGGACTGTGAGCTCAGGTTGGGCTTGGAGGCCAAAATTATCATTTTTTATAATTTTCTCTACTTAAAACTACATTTTTATTACCTAAAACACCCCACCCACTCAAATCCCTCATATACATAAATGTTTGCTTTTAATTTATGAGCATGACTTAATGTGATGTGGGGTTCTAAGCCTTAGGAATGGCTTTTAGGCCTAGAAGGCTTAGGTTGGGTCTGATGAGTTTGAGGCCACTATGGGTAGCTTGATGAACCAAAAACCATCACAAAATTCCTCCTATGTGACCTCCATCTTTCTTCATCACATTATATGGATTCATGTCTTGATTAACCCCTCCAAGAATCTCATTTACTCTGGTGTTCTTATGTAGGGTTGGGGATCAAGGACCTAATCTGACCCTAGAAGTTACAAGTGTGATTTTTTGAAATTATCCAAGTCTAAACCCCATTTAATTGTCTTTAGACATCTCCATTATCCTCTCCTAGGTCTCACCTTATTTAATCTACCCTTTTTCCATCATTTTCTTAGTTCTCCACATGCATGTGTGTGTTCACTTAAGGCCTTTTGATTGAGTTTCTAATCAGAATGAATTAAATGGATGTGGTTAGGACCTTAAATGGAAAAACTCAGGCCTTCCACACTATCTATTACCTCATATTAATGTCTTATATTAATCCAAATTCTCTACATTCTTGAGTGGAACATTTTTTACATTGAAACCATGTGGTTTTTAGTGGGATATTAGTTCTACATACACCTCATTTTAATTTTTATATGGTCCAAGATCCATTGAGGGATGGAATTCATGTACTAATACCTTATTCTTTCCTTTTCCTCTAATCCATTAAAACCATTATGCACTTCCATCCTCATGTTTACCTAATTGACTTAGCCTTAAGGCTCTCCTTGCATTCTTAGATCAGTGGGGGGGTGGGGGCAAGTCTTATTCCATGTGAGTGTCCTATACATTTTGGGAGAAAAAATTCCTTGATAAGGTCCATGTGAGTTCACCCTTTCCACCAATTACCTCAAACAATGACTTCTATCACACAACACTAGCTCCAAGTAAGCCAAATAAAATGGATTTAGGTGGCAGTTCAAGAGAAGGGCTTGGATAATGGAGTACTAGACCTAGTTTCCTCATCTTATCATGGTATATTGGAAATTATCTCAATCATATTTACCCCTTTAACCATTTTTGACTTAGTTTAATTGATTTTATCATGTTTGTATCATATTCAATGGCAAAGAGAGACCCAACTGTAGATGTTCCTTTAGACCGAGTATCAACCATTGATAAGTAAAGGTGAGTTTCATAACTAGAATAGATCCATTTATACTTATAATTTTCTTATAATCCTTTATTGTTTTTATTTTAATCTTCACTCTTGCATTTAATTCACACCTTAATCTCTAAATCTACCTCTTATAACTTGTCTTGTTGTGTCCTCATAGGCTGACTATAGATCTACATATGGTGTTGTTGTAGGAGATTCTTTTGTGTTAGGCCTTCTTGAGTGAGTTAAGGTCTCCCACATGTATGTGTTTCGAATAATTGAGCATCAATAACACCTTAAACTCCCCATAAGAAACTCCACAATCTTGTTAATCATAACTTCTACACTTTTTCTTCAAATTCCATGGAGAGGGAAATTTAGGTAGTTGTAGGTGATAATTTGGCTTGGTATGGGATAGTGACTTAATGGATATGGAGGAAATATAGAAAATTATCCATTTTAAAAATATAATCATGCACTTTATACCTCTCACCATTCATATTTTCCTTAGGAGAAGCCTTTATTCCCTTCCAATAATCTAATTATCAAGAGTCTCTTATCTTTCTCATTGTATAGACTGAGACAATCCAAGTGTGCCACCTATGGTGAATGATCTAAGACAAATTATGTTGTTCATAGAGAATTATTTTCTTGTTTATAACTCTCAAAAATTATTCTCTTCTCTCACCTATATTTTTCCTTGAATATACTTTCTTAGTCACTCATTGGAATGCTTCTTTGGTACTTATTGTAGGTGGTATCAGACCTCTATATGAACATAGGGGAGGTATGGGGTTGATTTCAAGATGAAAAGATGGTCTTAAAAATTATCCTCAATCTTTTATAACCCACACCCAAATTAGAAAAGTACCACTCACTCTCTTTGTGGTTGATTGGAAACAAGAAACCAAATTACCTTAAAATTCACAAAATTACCTTAGTTTCTTCTAACAAGGAGGGTTGACACTAAAATTAGTCCCTCCAAATTACTTTTCATGATTGCACTCATTCAAACTTTTTGAATTTTGGCCTAGTGAATTGAACTCACCTAGGGCCCATGTATCTCATCTACGTATACCTTCTTAGATCATCCAATCACCTTATCTTTTGAGGTAGCAATCATGACTACTATAGGTGCTTATTTAGATTGAATTTCAAATTTTTTAATTAACTAGGCCATCAACTAACTCTTTAAGCACTAATATATTTATTAGGGCATGGAATTGATATAATTGACCACATTAAACCGAAGATGTGTTTTATAGCCCTAATTTGGGTGGAATAACACAATATCTTCTTCTCAAATGCCTGTCACATGAGATTGATGTAAGTGAAGGCCCCTCTCAAAGAGGCACTCATTTCAATCTTAACCATTTGGAGCTCCATGGATGTGTCCATTGGGTTCATGTTTCATGGAGGTATCTCTAAAATTTATCAATATCCATGATACCTTGAATGCCTTCATCATCTATCTCATCTTTCTCTTTACCATTGAATCTATGACTTTTGTTTGAGCTCTTGAGAGACTTGATTGAGTTCTTGATCAGGTTAGGAGTATTCTTGACTTTATCTCCTAGGATTCTCAAACTTAGACTTGTTTGATATATATATTAAGTTATATTAAATAATTTTTCCATATTTTATCAACTTTTAGGCACTCAAGACCTCAACATAGTAAACCTCAATTCATGAAGACTGGTACAAGTGAAAATGCAAATTAATTTCATGGAGAGCTTATACAGGGTACTTTGCTTGATAATGACTTTTTTGATTACTTTTAAAGGCAAAGGAGATGTTAAATATGTTAAAGGACCAATCTAATACTTGAAACATCATCAACCTATTCCACTATGTGCACTAAAATACCCTATATCTTGAGAATCTTAGTCTATGTTCTGGAAATGGAAGAAAACTTCAATTTTGCTTGCTCTTAACACTCTCACCTATGTGAACTAGAGGTGTGGGTCAGGAATATGGTATTTAAGGTCCTTATGAACATAAAACCAGCATCAAGTTATATAAATACTCCCAAAATGGGCCAAAACCATTATAATCTTCAAACCCTACATATATGGATAAGCTCATGAGAGTGACCAGATTGTTATCCATTGTTCATAAAGAACAAGAGATGGATTTTTAGGAAAATTACATGAATGAAATAGTCAAGGGACCCCCTTTTCACAAAATTTTAGATCTTGATCTTCTCTCTCCTATCTATACTAAATGAAAACCTAAAGTGATACATAAGCTTTCCAAGGAGAACGATGGGAGAATAGGATAGGTTTTTACAATATTGGGGCTATGTAACTCTTCTAAAACCTATATTTTCACTTAGAGGGTATATATATGTTAGAATCATAATAACTGAGAAGGGGGTGAATTAGTGATGTAAGCAACTCAAATTTAATTCCAATTCTTCAAACTCTTAACCATTAATCATAATCATTCATGAAGCATATAAACCATTCATTGTAATTAATAAATAAAACTATGCAAGATCAAAACACATAACACGTGAATTATATGGGAAACCCTCATAGAGGATAAAAAACACTTGAAACAAGATTTAGACTACTATCCTATAAATATATTTCTTCAATTTAGATCAACGCCAATTGATCAAGGATCACCCACCCCTAAATTTAGTCAAGCACCCACTTGACCTTTAGCTAGCACCAACTAGCAAGGAGGATACAACCCCCTAAATGATCAAGCACCAACTCAATCACCTCAAAAATAAACTACACATTTAATATAAAGTCTTACACACCTAACTATGGTCTACTCTTTCTCTAACACCTATAAAAATACTTATTTACCTCATAAATTTTATGGTAGTTTATACAAACACAAATTTGCCTCTTACATAGGTAAATAACAACTCTTTCTCTTCTACACTCCTCATACACATGCTCATGACCTTGACGCCATTCCTTATTCACACTCTTAATATATTATATGTAAATATAGTCTTAAAAAATCATTAATATCAATCATACACAACCTTTTCATTACTCTTCTAACATATATTCAATGCACTACTTCACTCTAGGTCATCTAGACAAACTAGGGCTAATTATGCCTTAAATCAATACACAAACTTATTGATTACCTTAAAAACCAATATCTGATATTCATGACATTTTCAACATGTTTTTCTTGTGATTTTCATTTCCTCACACACTTCTTCAAATCTTCATACCATTTTCTTCATTCTTCTAATTGATTTCCAATCAAAACTAGGTCACCTAAGCAAAATAGGCCTAATAGCCTTGAAACAAATATTCTCACTTGATCATGACTTGTAAAAAAAATGTGATAACATTATCACATATCCAAAATAATTTACAATAATTACTCAAAAACACCACTACAAGAAGCCTACTCAAACCTACAATAATTACAGTCAACAAATGTCAACTTTGACCTAAAATAAATTCACATGTACAGACATTCAAAACCCCAAATAAATTTTATTATATATATATATATATATATTATAATTAATTTTATATTTTTATACCAATAATATTTTATCAACACTTTTTCCTCTACAATCATTTATTTACACCTTGGTTTATTCATAAAAAACACAATCAACAACACTCAATTGTCATCAGTAATAAATACAATTATATAACCAGTCGAACCTCCTAATCGATTTTCCTTGATATCCCTTCCAGTAATACACTAATTTTATTTTTAAACCACCATAAAATTAATCCATTATTAAAATTTATAAACATAATACCATAGACTAGTTTTCCTTTGGTCACTTAATGTAAATTTGACTATGGAAAACAAAGAAATATACATGGGAGACCAATTTTTCACTTCCATAACTTTTTATAGACAGCATGTCAAGACATGAAATTTGAACCATATTATCTAGGAAAAAATATTTAAAAACCCATGTTACCACTTTATTTTGATAGCTTCACATGTGTGAATGTTTATGTCATCAATCTGCTTACTCAACAAGTTCTGCCAAGATGACTAAGATCACCTAGCCATTCACAAGACTATTCCAATGGGTTAATTTAACTTAAATAAGTAGAAAAATAACTCCTTACCAATAAATTTTCCAATAAATTTTTTTTTAATCACCTCAAAGGCCTACACATATGATATTCACTCTCAACTCTGCTTGGAACCTATCACTTTGCCATTAATGCATTATGTATTAACATCACCTTGACATCAATAACAATCAATGAATCTTAAGAACATTATTAAAAATATCCCACTTTTTAATTTATGGAAAACACCTATCATAATTCTCTCTCCTAAAGTGAACAACTCCTTCATTTTGATCTTTCTTCCCCTTTGACATTAATGACAAAAGGTCTCTTCCTCAACATGCCAACTTGATCCTTGGACCTGAAAAACTGGTCATATAGCTTTAAAATATACCAATAACAACATGATAATATTATATATCACTTTCTTAAACCATATTCAATAATACCATATCCTTGTAATTGAAACATTTCACATATGCTCCCTCTCACTCTATGCATACCTTGCATTTTATCAATTGAAGATATCATAGCTCTATCTAAATTGCTCCTTGATTCTTAGAATATAAAAAACATACCAAAACTTCACATACTCCTCAATGAACTTAATTTATCTCCCTATAAATCCATATTCCATCTTAACAAAACCAAAATATTTCAAACATACACAAGCAAACTCTTTTACAAGAACATACCTTGAATGAAGTCATCTTCATCCATACATAGGTTACCATCACTATCCAACATCCTTTCATGAGAAAAATGAAAAAAAATATATGATATTATTGGTCCCAAATGACATATTTAAATTTTATAAAAACCTTATTATATGAATCAAATAACCACAACTGATATGAACAAAAAGAACATGCTCAAAGTAACTAAACTTACCTGAATCCATCATTATGTAAGAGCTCTTCAAGCTACCAATATGAACAAGATGCGTCATTAGGACATCTAGGAATGAAACCTAATTTCATTAATAATTAATTTTACTGAAATATAAATTAAATTCAAATATTAGACCTTAAATTACATCTTTCTTGGACAAGAAAAGATACTCCTTTCCTAGGTCACTTTCAAGAGGTATAATGCAAATAAAGATACATAATTTTGAATTTAACATACCTTTGCACCAAGAGACTTACTCTAGTACACCATAACCTCATTTAACATTTTTAAATCATAATTTTATACCATATCACCAATTTTGGTGACCCATCTCATTGTACAACCTAAAATACACCATGTCAAATGTTTCTTGCATTAGAACCCCTATGCTAACCCAAGACACTCAAAGTAAGATCTTCTTCCAAAAATAACTTTAGATATTCAAATAACTTCTCATATATTTTATTAGGTGGTATACATATTTTGAAATATTTAAATCAATTTAAATAATCCATACTAAACTATATTTATATCAAGACAAAGAACATACCTTGACCCATTGACTAGTTTCTCAGTTATCAACCTTGCAACACCATTCCATGATGCTTCAAATTATTGAGTAATGCATATATGAATAATAATAGAGATATCTCACCTAAAAATTCACTTATAACATTTTAAACTTATGATATTCCTAAGTCTCCATACTCTCACTATTTTTCTTGTCTTTCCTAAGCCTCCTCATAGGCTTGATTGGTTCATCCATCTTCTCTTTAACTCCCTTGTCAACATAGCCTGATAAATAGTATTATTATTTTTCCTTCATATCTACCATATAAAAAAAATAATAATGACTAATATACTTATCAACCAATTCATCTTTGGTCTCAATATGATCTCTCTTAATAGTTTTAGGTCTCCATATCCATGTATGACCTCTTCCTTGCACACTAGGAACTCCATACACCTTGTTTTTCCTTGAGAACTCATTCAAATTTTTATTAAAATATTTTTTAATCTGAAAAACTATATGACATCTAAAACAAAAAATATCATTCACACCATTTTCTTGATTATGGCTGTTATCTCCTTTTGACAAGTTACTTATCCTTTTGCAATCTCTTCGAGTGTGACCAAATTGATTATAGGCATAACATTTAATATGAGATAAATTGATAAAACCTCATGGCATTGGGATATATTTCTAGTATTCTTACCTTTTTTTTCATCCTATCATCCTTATTTACTTTATTTTATTTCTCTTTCTCATTTTGACAACAAGTTTCTCATGCTCAACCTTGCTCATTTTGACCACTAGTTTCTCATGCTCAACCTTCAAGGATCTTAGCTCAATTTTCACTTGATCACACTCATCCTTATTTTCCATCAAACTTGAATTTTAATCCTCTAATTTATTCTTAGGATCATGAATAATCATCTTATTCTTTTTGATTTCTAATGCAACATTAGAATTAAAGTTATGTACCTTCTCTTTAAGAGCCTCTAAAGTACTTATCCTTTAATTAGATATTTCTAACAAAAATTTGAAATCCTTAATAACCTTATCATACTCTTGAGTCATTATGAATATGTCAATATTCAAGGTATAAAACTGATCCATATAATTCTTATCCATCTACCTCAATTCTTTATTTTCTTTCCTTAGTTTCTTAGTTATTGTGTGCTTCAAGAACCACCTTCTAGTTGTCAAGCCTTCCTCAAGGACTTGCTCTAATACCAATTATTAGAAGCATAATCATTGAGAGGGGGTGAATTATTAATGAAATCAAATAAAATTTAATTATAATTATTTAAACTATTAACCATTCATAATAATCATTCATGAATCATATAAACCATTCATTGCAATGAACAAAGAAAAATATGCAAGATCAAAATACATAACACATGAATTATGTGGGAAACCCTTATGGGGGAGAAAACCCACTTAAAATAATATTTATACTATTGTATTATCATTATATTTATTCAATTTATATTAATACCAACTTATTAAAGATCACCCACCCCTCAACTTATTCAATCACCCACTTGACCTTTAGCTAGCACCAACTAACAAGGAGGCCACAACCCCCTAGATGATCAAGCACCAAATCAATCACCTCCAAACTAATATCCAAATCTGATCTAATGTATTAAACACCTTATTATGGTATCATCTTTTTATAACACCTTAAAACCTTCATCTCTACCTCATATAATTGATGGTAGTTAATACAAACACAAATCTGCCTCTTACATAGGCAAACAACAACTCTTTCTCTTCTACACTCCTCATACACATGCTCATGACCTTGAGGACATTCATCATTCACAATTTTATCCTCTTGTATGTAAATTAATTCTTTAAACATCATTAATATAAGTCATATAAAACATTTTCATTAGTCTTATAACATATATTTAATGCACTACTTCACTCTAGGTCATTTAGACAAACTAGGCCTAATTATGCCTTAAATCAATACACAAACTTACTGATTACCTTTAGAATCATTTTATGATCTTAATGAAATTTTAAACATGTTATTATGATTATTTTTATTCCTTAATACACTTATTCAAACCCTCATACCATTCACTTCACTCTTATAATTAATTTCAAATCAAAACTAGGTCACCTAAGTAAAATAGGCCTAATAGCCTTGAAATAAATCTTCTCACTTGCTCATGACCTGTAACAAAATATGTTAGAACCTTATCACATCTTAAAAATAATTTTATGGCTTTTTTTTTTAATTTCCTTTTACCCTTATTCAAATTCATATATAATTCGTTTCACACACCAAATTGTCTAACTAGCACAATGAGACCAAAATGACCTTCTAAATATGCATTATTCTTTCTCCAATCAATCTTGGTCAGCCAAAACACTTTCGTTAACCCTTAAGTAATATATAACACATGTATAAACATAAAAATATGTCTTATTACATGTTAAATATAATTTAAATAAACTCATTAGGTTTTCCATGCTTCAAATGGCTCAAAAACAACACACTAGGCTTAAGCAAGACCTAAGTAATTATAACTCCATTAGGCCACACGTTACACTTAGATGCCAATAGCCCTTAACCAAATATGTAAAAATTTTAAAAACTTTAACATAATTTCCTCCATTCCATATTTATGTTTAAAAATTAATATAACACTTTCAAGACACTCACTCACCTTATGAAACCTATTTTAGCCCTCAAGCCTTCAATAGGTCCCATGGAGACCTAATTCACCTTCATGGAACACTTTTAGACACTATGTTATATATGGTAATTACCAATAACCCAAACCAATTCAAAAATAATAATTTAATCCTCTATTATCCTTCTCCATGCTTAATAAACATCAAATCATTCGCTCATACTCTTAGATATCCATTAGGTCTTAAAGACCTATTATGCTTAATTAGCCTAAAAACACTATCTTCACAAAAGAGGCTCAAACTAACTTAATGTAAAATTTTCATATACAATCAACATATTTATGTAAATATAAACAATTTATTAACATCATAAAATCTATAATACACCTTCATTCATCCTCTAAAGGATCATAAACACCACTGTAAGAATCCTACTCAAACCTAAAATCATTATAGTCAACAAAAGTCAACTTTAACCTGAAATAACTTCTCATGTAAGGAAATTCAAAACTAAAAATCACTTTGAGGATTATATATATGGATTATGATTCATTTTTAATTTTTATACCAGTAATATTTTATAAATACTTTATTCTCTACAATCATTTCTTTGCACCCTGGTTTATTAGAAAAAAACATAATCAACAATAGTCAACTCTCATGAGAAATAAATGCAATTGTTTAAAAATTTAAACCTCCTAATAATTTTGATGGATATCCATTTCATTCCTATACCACTTTTAGTTTTACACCACCATCAAATTCATCCATCATCAAATGTTATAAACATAATACCACATACTAGTTTTCCTTTGGTCACTTCTTAATGCAAATTTGACTATGGAAAATAGAGAAATATGCCTAGAAGACCAACTTTGCACTTATATAAATTTTTATATAAACCATGTAAAGACATGAAATTTAAACCACATTATATATGTACAAATATTAACAATCTAATGTGACCACTTTATTGTGACACCTTCACATGTATGAATGGTAACATCATCAATCTACTTACTCAGGAAGTTCTACCAAGATGACTAAGAGATGACTAAGATCACCTAGACCTTCACAAGAATATTCCAATATATTAATTTTAATTACATAATTACACCAAGAACTCCTTACCGCTAATTTTACCCCTTAAACATGGTCAATCACCTCAAAGGCCTGCACACATGATATATACTCTAAAACCCACTTGGAACCTATCACTTTGTCATTCATGATTTATGTATTAAGATCACCTTGAAATTAATGAAAATAAATGCATATCAATAACATTATTAGCAATATAAATCCATGGAAGCACCTAGAATAAATTGTTTTTAGCTACACCTATATGGACTTGGTGAAAACACCTAATTTTGGCCTAGAACTACCACGTTTGCCTTGGAGATTGATGTAAGATGGATGCCTAGTGTTACCATAGCTGGTGCATACATGTAATGACCTGTGATTGTATTTAAAAATATCTATTTTCCCTCAAAAATGCCATCTCATGAAAAAACCTCCTTTTGAATGTCATAAAAAGGCACTAAAACACATATGTAGTGAGATGTATGTTACAAGTCTTTCTTTTTCACCTTTTAGGGAGTGGTATGGAATATAATTAGTGGGATATAACTTTAAAATCAAATTACATGAGAAATATGACCGTTTATATCACTTAAACCTTCTTTTCTAGCGCCATAAATGTCTCGAATAACACTAGGTTTTAAATGACATTTACTTTAAATTTTCTAAATGAATCTTAAATAATGATAATAAGGGTAAAATGGTCACTTATAGGATATCTCAGGGCATTGAAAGACTATAAAACCTATGACAACATCAAGTTCTCAAATATAGGGGTGACCATTTTGACCTAGGGGTCAAAATTTGTCAATAAATACATATCATAGTTCATGAGTTGTGAACAAGAGTTCCCTTCCATATTCTTGATATTTTAGATTGAACACTTTGATTATGATTACATATTTCTTGGTAATCAAATCACATTCACCATTTTTTTTTTTTTCTTGAGCATTTTAAAAAGTGTGGACTTTTTCTCACTTAAGTATTTATGCATTAGTTTTGTTTCTTATATATACAAATCCTAGGAGTGGGAAATTTTATAAGACCATTGTTAGTTTGGTACCACTTAGTGCAGTGGAAATTTTCTTGTAGTTGAGTTTATATGTCTTGGTTGATAGTTCCTTTTTTTTAGGATTTTTTAAATGAATATTTTCCTTCTATTTGTGGAAGTAGGTTATGATACTACACTTACATGTTTAGTAATTGAATAGTGTTTTGGAAAATTAGGTTACGATGTTTTATTTTACCATGAAAGGGTATGTAGGAGTTTTTTTTTTAGATGTTAGTTCTCTAATTTCCACTTGTGACTTTTTAGAGTCAATAATTTATCTAACTTGTGAACTTGACCATGAGGAATTGTGAAACTTGGATTTATATTAATTCTTGTTGATAATAATTATTATATTATTATATACCTTTACTTAGATTGATATTATTCTCTTGTTGAAGCATGTTGTTTTGAAGAGTTAATTATTATACCTTTCTCTAGGAATGAGTAGGATATACGATGTGTGGAACATCTTGTTACTCTAAAAGGGTTTAGATAAACTTTTAATTTGTTAAGTACTAGCCAAGCAAGTAGGGATACATTGTCTTACTTGTCCCTTTATAAGGTTGTAAGGATAGTGTGATCCTTGGCCTTTGTATGTTATGTTAATGTTAGCATTATTTCCTCTTAACTAACAATATAAAACTATAGGTTAAGCTATGAAATTTGATAGTAGTTATGTTTGGCTAGTGTTAACTTAATACAATTATGAAATGATTGTATGATTTTTTTGTATGTATATTAGTACATCTATAATTAATTATCATTTAGTATTGTGTACTATGATCTATTAGTATAGAATTATGATTCTTAGAACCTTTTGAACATTTTGGAGATCATTAGGTCATGGAGACCTAAGGGAGGAATGGTGAATTAGGAATGTGAGTTATAAGAGATAGGAGTGGATTCTACTTAGCCTAACATTGACTTGGTAGTTATTGAGTTTGGATTTGATAGATGTACTTATCTAATCTAGTATTTGATAGATGAACTTATCAAATCCAATCATATGGCCATAACAATTATATTGTGGATGGTTATTTCATAATTTTATATACATTGGAAATGTAGTATTTCTAGTTCCTATTCATCTAAATACTTATCTAGAGCTCCATGGAGTAGTGATAGTATTGACATGTTATACTTATCAACAGCTATGTGAAATAGAGATAGTATTAACTTATACACATCATTCTTGCTAGGTTCCTAAATACTTTTCTCCAAAATGAAAAAAACACTCTATAGTTTAAAGAGATGTGGTTAGGTGATGGAAGGTTTTGTGGAACTCTCACAGGCCATTTTTTTTAGATTTTGTGATGGTCTTATGTGCTTTTGTGGAATTTGATGAAATTTTCACTGAGATTCTAGATGTTTAGATGGTCATGATAGAACCAATTAGAGTATTTGGCACTTGAAAACTTCATTTTAATAATAGAGAAGTGTTATAGTGCAATATATTGTAGGATTGATACTCTAAGGATAGTGCTACTTAGGAGGACTATTATGAGTTCTATAGGCTATTTCCACATTTGTTTGCTTTGATATTAGATAGTATGCTTTTATTCTATTAAACTCTATTTTCTATTTAGAACTATTGTTTGAATAAGTGTCATTGGGATGATGACAAGTTTTAGGGGGAAGGATGTTACATTATAATTTCACCCTAAGTTTTATAACCTTTGAATCTATATATTATTATAGTTATCATTGGATTATGATTTGCTAATTAGTTTACATAATAGATTGATTATGTGATAGTTATACTTTCTTAATTATGTACATTATGTTCATTATGCATCATTAGTTTAATATATATGATGACTCGAATTAGCTACCTACTTGTCACAATGTGGATGCAAGATTGATCCTTCCCTCAGAGCATGAAAGAGGGAGAGCATCATTGGAGAGGATGGCATGGATGGGATGATTATAGGATGACAAAGGAACTACTAATAACCTAATGCACACACCATAGAAGAATAACTTGTTTGACTTCTTATTTTAGATAGCTTATTTATGAGTGATATTATACTTCTGTTATGATCATGTTTTGATTAATGCTTATGATGACCTAAATTGTATGATCTAATGTATAAGTTTAGTGCATATATTTATGCATACAATATTGTTATATAATCATGTAGTCTATGCTAACACAAATTTGATTGCCTAAAAGAGTGACAGATCTAAACGATATTCAGTAAATATCATTATCTTGATTTCATGTTTTTTGTATAAGATTTTTTAATAAATGTTAAATATAGAATAATTGATATATATATATATATATAGATGAATTATATACTCTAGTATTTAATAAAATAGTTATTTTGAAATAATTGGATTATTAAATGGTTTGTGTATCTTCTAAATAAAAATTTATCTTTTTATATTTAAGTTAAAATAAATTTAATATCCTAAATACTAACCTAATAGTTAGAATTAAATACATGTTTTAATTCAAAATTAAAAGTCTAAAATTATCATTTAAAGAATAGGATAAGTGAACTTAAACAAGTAATTAGCTTGGCTTTGAAAATGTTAACATGTATAATTAAAAAATAAATAAAATCTCAAAGTAAGTCGATGAAAGCTACTCATTTACATGGCCTTGAGAAAAGATTAAAATCATGCATGACTTATAAAATAAATAAATATCAAGTTAAGTGGATAGTATTTGAATTAAAACTAACTGGTTAAAAAAGGGGAGTCATGCATGGAAAAAGGGATCTTTAATAAGTAATTATAATAAAATGAAGAAGATGATGAAGGGAGGAGAAGGAGAATACACCAAAGATAAGAGGATGATAAAGGAGATAAAGGGTATGATGATAAATAGAGGATGGCAAGTGTGAGTTGAAAGGAGATCATAAAGAAATTAAAAAGAATCCTATTCAAATCCAAGTACTGAAAGGTTAGTATTGTATTTAAGATCTTCTAAATTTATTGTATGTTGGAAATGAAATGGTCCAAATAAAAATTAGGATAATATAACTATAGTCAATTTATTAAATATGGATTATATATAAGACAAACATATAAACCAAATTTGGGTGTTAGAATAATTAAATCATCCACATTAATTGAAGACTCTAATTTATCGAATACATATAATTGAGCATTATAATTAAAAATTACAATTATTCTAGTTTGGAGGCAGTGAAAGCATTTTAATTAAAAATTGATCTTCAAATTGGGTAAAAACCCTCTTGCCCTGTACAATGTAATATTATTTAAATTTTACTATTCCTAATGCTACGGTCATTCTTCCAACTAATTACAATATGTGGGTGATTGGGATCACTTGTCTACTATCCATGCTATAAAATTCCCCATAACTGAGATTAACTTGGTCATTTCTTCTATTTAAAATAGTCAAACCTTTAGTAAGCTACATTTATCGAAACATGGTGTCTAATGCTTCTCTTTTTATGAATAAACTTGGTCATATTACATATTTTTCCAAGTAATAAACTGAAATTGATTCTTTACATCCTGGGTAAAAGTATGATGAATAGGATTCAGTCTCCACTTTAGATATATATATGAACAAGGAAAGAGTTCAAGTCCATCAATAACCATTGCATTTTACAAATAACAACCTACTTGATCATTATAGATAAGTAACGAGATGAGATTTGCTTATTTATAAATTATATATATATATATATATACAAAACAATGATGTAAGTTAGAATGTTTGTATATGATAATAATAGGCAACATTATGAAAAAACTATGAAATGATTTTATTATTATACGAGGATGAATTAAACAAATTAATATGCAATGATTTCAATTATTTTCCTATATGAGTTAAAAGCAATTAATCCTAAAATGACTTTAAATGCAGTGAAGGATAATGTTTACTTAACTATATCTTACTAAATTTCCTCTAGAGATTATAAAATATGGTGATCTTCTATCAATATAATAAATAAATTATTCATTCTAGGATCATTGTAGTTTTTCACTGGATCATCATAATCATTACATTATAACAAGGATTTTTAGTGAATTATTTTTTAAGTATAACTAATATTTAGTTATAATTGGGGGAAAGGGTGTTCTTTGAGTGCCTATGCAGGAATAACAAGTCAAAATAAAGGAAACATTGTGTTAAATATTATTTTTCCTATGGAAATCCATGTTTATAGTTTGACTATAAAATACTATAGATTATAATTAAAAGTAATAAGATAAAATATATCTAATCAAACTATAGATTACCACATTGTAATTTCCCCCTTGTTCCACAAGAAATGTTAGAATGTTATGTATACTTTGGTTGTGAAAGAATTGATAAATGTATGAAGGAAAGTATGATCCTTTTTATGGTAAATCATATTTAGGGTGGAAATTTCTTTTGAATTGGATTTTAATAATGTGGTTATAACTTGAGTTCATAAGTAAACATGTCTTTTCACACATTTTATTTGATATCACTAGTTGATTAAGTTGAACTAGTGTTGGTATATGTGTATAGCTTTGCTTGAGTCTGCTTGTTTTGAATGGAAACTAGTATTGCTTGTAATAGGCTAAACAATAGTTAGTTCCTAGGGAGTGAGTCATGAACATTTAGCTAAGTAAACCACTTATGAAGTGAATTTAGTATTGGATTGTGATAAATATATCTTTTATTTTATGATTCTTTTAAACTAAGATTAAAACATTTTATATAGCATACATAGATGGGATTTTTATTTATAACTAGTTAATGCATTTCTATATCACATTCGATATATAGGATAGTTGGACAAATAAACATTGTATCAAATCCAAGAACTTTGATGCCAATAATAGTTATATAACTAGTTGTGAGAAACAGAACTTTACCTATATGGATTGGTTATAGGGATGCTTGGATTATTATTTAAATTTATCTGTGTGTGTGTGTGTGTGTGTGTGTGTGTGTGTGTGTGTGTGTGTGTGTGTGTGTGTGTGTGTGTGTGTGTGTGTGTGTGTGTGTGTGTGTGTGTGTGTGTGTGTTTGTGTGTGTGTGTGTGTGTGTGTGTGTGTGTGTGTGTGTGTGTGTGTGTGTGTGTGTGTGTGTGTGTGTGTGTGTGTGTGTGTGTGCACGCACTTATGATTAAGATTTTAGTGAATTGTTGTGATGATTAAGTAATTATGAAAATGGTATGATTCATAATCAGATACTATAATATTTGAATAGTAAATAGTCATATGCATTATATATAAAATATCATTACGTGTGATATTAATTAAATGTATTTGATGGATTAAATACATAGTTATGATAGCACACTCATATACATGCACTATAGTTAAGTAATATGTAATTACTAATTATGGAAGATAATATTTCATAAACTAGTATAAGGATCTATATAGATGTACATGATTATTAGAGAGATAAATAGTGTATCATGATGTGTGCCTAGAGATTATGTTTCTTCTGATTACTAATGTGTAGTATAATCTAGGGTATACCCAGGAAGTATAAACCTATAATTACTTGATTATTATTTATAATTGTAATATTATTTTTCATGATTAAGTAGGGTGATCAAGCATAATGATCTATGATATTAAGGGATGTCACAGATTTCGATAGTATAAAAGTATGATATACCTTAATGGTACATTCTATAATGTCCAGACCCACATCTATGTAAATGTATGTGTGTTGGTAATTGATATAAATAGTATGTCTTTTGATAGTTAATAGGATATTATGTATGCCTAAATATAACCTTTAATATTATAATAAATACTAGGATAGAATATTTTGTATTTTGTGGAAACTGTGACTTGGTTTGTTATATCTAGTTTCTTCAATAGAAGCTTATGTTTCATGTATTTAAGACTACTTTATATGACTATATGTGGAAAATTAGTAGTTATGAATTAGAATACTAGACTATGGCAATATGGGTTATCATGGGGTGTATTATGTTGGAAACTTATTATGTTAGTTATAGTCTCTACTTAAATGTGTATTTTTACCCAGGTGGTAAAAACTATAGTCATTATTTCTAGTATGAGATAGAAAATAATGTAAGTATCATTCATACATTTGATAGAATAAATGTATGCTTTGATTACTCATATGTTTATCATGTTATGTGATATGATTTCCATTAGGATGTTATTTGAATGAATCTTGGGATTAACTTATGTTTACTGAGACAATATCATTTCATGAGTATGATTTAGATGTTTGTGTGATATCTTTTAATAAAATGAGTTTTCCATGATACAATGCATGTTTAATTTTAGAAATCATGCAACACATAGGTACTTTCTTGTTTCTATAGATTCCCATGTTGTTAATATATACCCACCTATGAATTTATGGTCATTCCCTAAAGGGATTAATATAGGGAATCATTGGTTTGTGGTTGGTGTGTAAAAGTGCACGGATGATGTTCTCCCTCCCCACAATAGTACTACTTATGATAAGACTCTTGAGATTTCCACAGATACTAGAGAGATTGGGGAACTCAAGATCCAAGGAGCCTTATATCTTATTCATATAGATTGTATTATATTGTTTTTATTATTGGAAGCATTATCATGAAGAATTGTAATTACCTTTTTACTGTGGATTCATAATAGTAGTTATGTATTATACTAGCAGTGTCTAGATATTTGTAATTACTTTTTATGATTTTATTATGATGCATTTTTATATACTAATAGTGATCAATGGTTGTTAGATGTTATGTGTTTATTTATAGTTATCACTCTTAGAGTATTTTGTATTATTTATGCTTATATTCTTGTGGTGAAATCTATTTTATGGTTTGTGTTTAATTAAAAAAGTCACATTTTTCTAGTTATCACCTAGTGGGGTTGTTATAGGGAGGCTCATGATCACCAATGGAATTATCACAAGATGTACATTATATGCTCTTTTCATTATTCATACCAATAGGTAGACATAATATCACATGTAGAAACTAGAAAACTAAAAGTAATTAAAATTACCATAGCTCCTAGTGTTGTAACCTAGGATCTAATACCAAAATGTCATGCACATTTTTTTATCTAAAAGAAATCATGACATATTGGAAAACATAAACAATAAAATAATTACATAATAAATTATAAGAATTCATTTTAATCATAAAATTCATACAATCCCTACCACTACCACCATTCCATAACAAGAGCATGCCATAAATCTAAAGGCCACGGTCTTTATTTGTTCAGCCAACACTCATAACTCTCCTCAAGCTCATACTAAAGATAATTACACTTATGAAATTAATATATCCATCAATTTAAACCTATTTTAAAGCTGACATAGCCAACATCCATGTGGATGCTTCACTGGCATCTAAGGACATGCAAGTTATTCCTCAACCTTCCAAGGAACTTTCTCACCATGTGGCATCCTATCGCATACCCATGAGACTAACAAAATTTCATGTTGCACTCATATCCTTGAGATTTTAGATTATGATGATGGCATGTGGTAACATCTTATTATCCCACTAGATTATAGGATTTTCCCTTAATATGGAATTTGACAAGATTGTAAATCATCAAGATGATGTCATATGGTAGCATCTTGCTTGTTCGTTAGCCCAGAGGTAGGTTTATTATAAGGCCATATCTAGTATCCAAGATGAATAAAATGATTTCACATGGTAACATCCTAATCTCCCACTATCTTGGAATTATATGTACATCAAACCACACTAACATCACTCCTAGGTTAGTAGTATGGTGACACATGGCTTCCTCTAAACCAACTATCCAAAGTCATGAAATTGAATAAGGCTAAAATGAAAAAAATTACCAAGTCAATAAATTAGATAAGGAAAAATTCCATGCAAAGTCCAATTTAAAAGTGACAAATTCAAGGTTCAAGTGGATTAACCATCAAGAATTTGGTAATTGGCTAAGGCATGATTCAAGGTAAAACATAGAGATGACTCCAATAAATAGAAACATAACAAGTTAAAAATATACATGCCTACATTATTTACACCAAAATTAAGTTCATAAAATAAGCTTAAGCTTTCATAGAGTAAGGAACATGATTCCAAACCAATAAACTCATTGGTTTAGTTAATTTATCAACAGAATGCAAGGTGATTTTACTTGAACCAATGTCTCTAAATGAATGGCTCACTATAATGATCTAATTGGTCTAATCTTTAATAGATTGCACACTCAAAATTAACTCAAAGACTCACTCTTATATTTAGGCTATGAGGTTAACTACAATTTCCCTTTAGGTTCAATATTCTTGAGACAATTTAAGGTTACAGTCTCGCTAAGATTAACATATTAGATCATAGCTTAATAAAACTTATTCAATTTTTATTAAACAACCTTAGGTCAATGGTAAGGCATAAAATATATAGCTAACTCAAATTTAAATTCCTAGGGAATTATTTAAATGACATCATTCCAATCCACAACAATAATAAAAGTTCCAACATACTATTTATATTATTAATCTAATAACAATCCATAACTCAATAGATGGGTTTAACTCATCCTTGAATATTCTTGATTCAATCATTAAAACTATATATAATAAAGAGATTGTGCTTAATAATATTTAATCAAATAATCAATCTTTTATTAGATGATCCATAATGTCAAAGAGTTTTATTTACAAAATGACTCCTTCCCAAGGTTTTGAATACAAATGGTCATATCTAAACATGATTCATTTTACCAAAAAGGTTAAATACAAAGACAGCATAACTATTTATTCATGATTGGCATAATAATACCAAAAAACATCAATTATTTATTCATTTCAACAAGCTAAATTGTTATTACCAATAACAATCTCATAGCTATTTATCTACGTTCTACTTTTTTATATAAGTTTAATTCCATTAACTCTTCAATAGAAATGCATAATGCTTAATAGACCAATTACTCATGATATAGATATAATAAATTAAATAAATATATTTATTTATTTTAAAGTGCCTCAAAGGATAAGGACTTTGATACATATAGGACTCTTCCCAAGATCATAAAAATCAAGCATACATAAACAATTACATCTTAAATTAACATTGATGTTTTAATAAATAGAAGTAGATGTCTTATATAATAATTGTAATATCATCCAAACTCTATCTTTTTCAACAATATTACAAGTAGGAAGGCTACTAAATCATTAATGTTATCAAAAAATTCATCCTTTTAAATACATATCAAGAAGTACATCTCAAGGCCTAATTAAATAATGGAGGCCAGTCAGTCTTCAAATGTATTCCTTGTCTACTCCCAAGCATCTAATGGCCATAATAAGGAAGGTTCACCACCCAAAATTTTGTCATCTTAATTTTCCACTCTAGACACCCCTAATCTTGAGACTCCTAACTCGGATCATGTTTACATCACTTGGTAAAGGCAAGGGTGGATATCTAAGCAAGGATGTTTGACACAAGGGAGATACCATGCACCACCTAGAGTCCTATTCCTATTTATTACCTAAATAGAATCCCATATCCAAATACAAATCATATAAACATTCAAATGATCATAAAATTGAAGTTAATCAATCAAAAAAAATAACTAGTAGGAAAGCTTTCAAGCATAACAAGGTCCACTGAAATATTGGAATAACAAGAGTATGTTTCATTTTATTTCCTCCTACCAATGGTCATGGGAGATTTGAATAACCTACCACCATGCCTATCATATGAGGACTTAAATTTCTACCATTATGATGTTCAAATAATGGTCAAACAACCTTCTACCATGCCCATCATAGGAGGACTTTCACACATTATTGTCAGAATATGCATGGGAAGATCAAATAACCTTCCACTATGCCCATCATAGGAGTAATTTGATATACTAACAACATGAATATGTTTCTCACAAATCACCATAAATTAGTTTAGTAATATCATAAATGTATTCACATAAGAAAGTAGAAATATTTTCATTCAACTAAGGAGGAACAATCACTCCAAGGCCCTCAAATGGGTAAATACTACATGGTGGTCAATGTTAAATCATGGGTAAACAATAAAACAAGAAAAATAAACCAAGTGGTCTTATTCCCCTAAAATCAAGAAGAAAAATCAAATTATGCAATCAATTTATTCCAAATGAATAGTATAATACATAAATTATTAGGATACCCACCTATCAATATTTACACCACCTTGGTACTATCCTCCAATGTCTAGAATTGTCTCTCCTAATCACTTGTTCCTATCTTATACGTTTCCTTATGTTAATTATATCTTTATTTTAAATTTAAAAAAAATCCCAACTAAAAGAGCTTGAATTCTATATATAGACATCCCATAATAATATAACCATCTCTATTTGTCTGGTCATGCCTCATTAAGGGATGTTCTTTTTGAAGATAAATTAAAGTGCATGGTGGATCTTACAGATTTTTGTGGTTTCTTCCAAAACTTCCTTACCTCTTTTCCCACTTGATCTTAGTACTAAGTTAATTCATGGAAGATATACTAATCAACCACTAGACATTCTAGATGTTGGTTTCAAGATCTTTAGGTCAGGTGACAAAGAGTTTCACCCACTAATTTTAGATTTTGGCTATCTAAAATAGATGCTAAGTCAATAAATGTGGAAAACTAGGCAACCAAATACTTAACACAAGTTTATGAAGGTTTAAAATTGATTAGTGATATAACCATGCTTGATGTAGTCTCTTTCCTTCACTAGCCCTTTTCTTGTTCTTGTACACTTGATGAACACATTAAAGTTCTCTAATCTAATAGCTGAAGCTATATAATTTAATCAAATAAGGCAATTTTAATTAGTTAACTATATCTAAACATTCATGAAATGTCAACATACACATAGATAATCTCATATGATTCAATACATAAGTGGTTATCATTTCATAATAATATAAGTAATTATTTATCATGATTTAAGCAATATATCTCATAGACATAATTGATTTTCATAAATTTACATTGCATAAGGAAATGTAATCATCATTATTTCATAAGTAATCAAAACATGGTTGATAATGTGTCCATATCATGGTTTCCAACACATGAGATCCTTCATTAGATCCTTGAATTCCTTAGTTGGACGTGATTTAACCACATAATTTAATAATTAGAACATATAAGTCATAATATCATAGTCATCTTGCCAAAGATGAGCACTATGCAAAATGAGGCCTTACACAACATGTTTAGACTATGAATCTAATGATAAGATATTGACTAAGTTTCCTTTTTAAAAAAAATTAAGGGATATACCATATTTTGGTTATATGGTATTCCTTTCCTATTGGTCCATGCCTTTAACCCTTTGGCTAATCAATTTCTACAAAAAAATCAATCAACAATAGTGAGAATATGTCTTATGCCCATATTTTAACTAAAGATCCTATCACTTATTATGTACTTTATTGAAATACATGATAAAATTAAAATTTTAGATAATTAATTAAAATATATATTCAAGCATATCTTATTATATCCTTTACATGAATCTATTGTAGTTAATAAATTCTAGTCATTTGATGACCTATGTCACATAGTTAGGGAAAAAGAAGTTAAATTTCCTGCAATAAATAAGATAATGGGTAAAACCCTCAAAACACTTGTAGTGAAAATTTTACAAGTAAACCTAGTCTCAAATCAAAATCAAGTGATAATAATAATGATACAAAAGAAAAAGTCAACACAGTCTCACAAATATCTACTTAACTTTTTATATCTATTCCATAAAGGAGTAAATTTTTATTCTTAACATAACATTCTCAAAAATTATTATAAAAGTTATTTGAATACACTTTTACATATCTCCCTCCCCAAAAATTGGTCGATATGAGTAATACTCAAGTTAAAAGACTCTATAGTAATTCATATTATAACTATCATTAATGTGTAAGACATTAAGCTAATAGATACATTGGTTCATGACATAAGATACAAGATTTGATAGATGAAAATGTTATTAATATTAATAAACATATAGACTAGTCATAGACAACCTAATGTGAATTCCAATCTTAATATATTTTTTTACCCCTTTCCTAATCATGTAGTAGAAAAAAATACTATTAAGCCAGAGATGCATTTGGTTTACAGTGCATATCCTCTTATAAATTATTATAGTTTTAAAATTTCAAAATAACATCCTCTATATGGTATTATTGAAATACTTCAAATTATACAGATAAAAATAACTATTATTACATTTGATAAACATGATATTGTTATTTTAACTAATGGTAAACGTGGGTTGTTAAAGGGTCCCACCCCATTACAAAGAGCTAACAAGCAATGTCTAAAAACCATAAGTAGATAGAAAATCTTATTGGAAGAACCAAAAAAATAAAAGACAACTTATAGCTAAAATACAACCAAAATATAATAGGAAAAAAACATTAGAATATGACTAATAACCTAGGCACTTCCACCCTTCCATTACCTCATTCCAATTTTTATTCATATTATGAATCATTATATCCATTGTCTGAAGAGGTTTTAGAAGCTGAGTCTCTTCTACCACTCCTTTCTTCTTCTTATCTATTATGCCATGTTCTAAAACTTCATTCTTCTTTTTAAACACCATTCTTATACATTCCATATTTTGAAAATAATTTTGCATAAAAGCAATAATAAAATCTTAATCATTTTAATATTGTCCTTGGGTTATTCATTTATACACTCAATCTTGTAATGTTTTCATTCATTCTTTCCATCTTCCCACTGATTTCCATTAACTCAACCTTCATACAATAAATACAATCATTTTTGTTCATATTATTCACAATTTAATTAAGCCCGACATGATACATCATAATCCATCATAAGAAATCCTTATGCAACTCAATTTAATCACCCATTGTTCTAATTTATTATTCATTTTAAGAGATGTTATGATAACATCAAAATCCTTATCCATTTTTTGTTTATTATTAGTTCTTCTAGGCCTATTCACAACATTTTATTTTTCCACACACCCTTCATTAAGTTATATAAACCTTCAACAACCTCATTCAATTTGTTATCTTCCATAGCCATAACACAAAATTTGACATTACCTTTTAGATATTTCTCATTTATTGTCTCAAAATTCCCTCTTTTTCCTAGCCTTAAACCACATTATCAGTATCCTAAACATCAAGTTACTCCTTATCAAGTTCCATAGGGTTTCTAATATGATCTATCTATTAATCCTTCCTCTATTTCTTCCCTGTAGAGATCTTAAGAACTATTTTAGAGGCTAGAGTTAACTTGTAAGACTTTTTATCAGGACAAGGGGTTAAATTTGAATGATTAATCTATTTTAAAAAATTAAATAAAAAATATCATAGCCTAATGTAAAGGGTATTGCTTCTTCCCTTTTTTAACATCCAAAATAGATGTTTATAGATAGTACAAGATGTAGAATAGAATACTAATAGTTATTTGACATATAAAGTAGTTAAACATAATAAAATGATAAAAATAAAATACCATTAATCTACCTTCAAGTGTCACATACCTTATATTTTTTTTGGCCACTTCATCATAGGGTTGAGGAAAATCTTCTCTAAGAAAACCCCCTTAATATTCCTTAAGTTATTCACCCTCGCTCAAAAAATTTGCCTTCTCTTTATAATCTTTACTAGATTTAACACTTGTATCCTCTATCCTAAAACCTAAAACTTGTTCAATTAACCCCTCCAAAATTTCCATAGTTGCATTATTAATTTTATTCTTGCATTCATTTCAACTATCTATAAATTACCTTGAAAGGTATTGATCATAGCCATCTATGTTCTCCATGAAAGTCACTAAACTACCTATTTGTATAATCTCTCATACCTCCACATTGTGATTAATTGTCCCTATTGACATAGGCTCCATTTTATGCATACTTATACCCATTTTATTAGTCACCAAACTACTACTATACCAAACAATAAACAACATCAAATACTAATTGAAAATGAAAAATAAATCCTTGTCAATGGGGATTTTGAAGATCTACCCATATACCCTTTTTGATGGCTTGATATAATCATTATTATACATCACCTTAATTTCCCCACACAAGTTATGATTAATATCAATCATATCAATAAATTTATTTTCAGATATTTTAGCATACACCTTACACCCATCCTTCAAAGGATTCACAGTATCAAAATCATCATGAAAGGTCATACTAACTTTAAATAAAATTGATTAGATTCTCTCTATCCATAATAATTTTGTCTTCATTATTAACTATATCAAATTTATACCAATAATTAAGTAATGGAGACATAACACTCCTATTATCAAGATAGTTAGCCAAATGATTACCTTCACTGTCGACATGTCGAGAGATAATTACCTAAAATGAATTTCCCAAGCTAAAACTTTCTTCAATAATGTTACATATACTATAGTTGGACTTATTATTCTTATTAATTCAATTGATAATGTTCATAGAATCACCTTCAAAAATTAAATTTTTTACACTCCAAATCCTTTGCCATTTTAATTCCCTATAATGCAACAAGATATTTAGCCAAATGAATCATTTGATACCCCATACTACCTTCATAAACACTATTAACTTAACCATACTCATCCCTAAGAACTCTACCACCACCAGACAAACTAGGATTACCCTTATAGAGCCATAAAAGTTCAAATTAATACATATAGGTAAAGGATTCATCCACTTAATATTATTTTTAATCTCAAATATGGAATCCATTGGTATTTCACCCTCAACATAAATGTTCCAATTCTTAACAATCAATTCTTCCTGAGATTTTTTTTTTTTCTTACTCCATTTAATAATCTTATAATTTTCCACAAGCTTTGTGATTTTTATAGTAACCACTTGAGTTTATGCCTTAATATCCCTAAAAATCTTGTTATTTCATTCCTTTCATACTCCTTAGAGAACATGAAGAAACACCAACATCCACAGTTTCTTTATTTATTGATTACAATATGGTGATTTTTAAGCCAACCAATTATTTTGAAGAGAAGCATTATGATCCCAATTTAAATGAAATTTACACAAAATTTCACCCCACACCTTGAAAACAAAAGGGAATTCTATCTAATATGTTGAATGGATTCATTTTCCAATTCATACAGGATACAATGATTGACCAACATCAATCCTCTTTTGTAAAGATTATCCAATGTAATAATTCTATTTTGAAAGCATAACCACCAAAAAAATATTGATTTTAGGAATATGGTATTTATCCAAAACTTTGAAACATGAAAAAGACTTCATATTGGGTGGAAATAAAGAAGTATAATCAGATTTTACACTATATTTCCCATCCTCAAAATGAGACAAAATTAATTCATCTTCCTTTATCAAATTTGTAATATGAATACCTTTTAATATAAGTTTAAGATCAAGAACAATATTCTTAATTTCCTAATCAATGTTCTCAACGAATAGACATTTACATTGTTTTCTACCATTTTGAGAATGAATATAGTCAGCGAATTTAACTAAAAACTAATACACTACCATGGATCCATCTTTATCAAAGGTTTATCTAATAGCCAAGAGTCCTTTCAAAATCTACTGTGTAAACTATTCCCAATTTTCCATCTATATCCCTTCACAATAATATCTCTATTTTCACAAATAAATACCAAATGGTAGAACATCTTAAGAGATATTCCTCTAAAAGGAATGCATTAACATTTCTATTATTTAAATACTTAACCATAAAGATATTTATCCATTAATTTGACTCCTTAAAAAATCTCCATCATAGCTTGGCAACCATCACTTTATTCATCCATTTTAATCTCCATAAACTAATCCCATCATTCTTCTTGTGAACCTTATCTCAAGTCACCAAAGTAAATATTTGTTTGTCTTCAACTCCAGTCTATAAAAATATTTTTTGAATCCTCTCTAATATCTCTTGAACAACTTTTGGAATTTTGAAAAGAGACATCAAATAAACATGAAGGCTTTGGATAACACTTTTTATGAACAAAATTTTACCTTTGATAAGTAACCAACTCTTTCTAACCTAAAATTTTGTTTTTAAATATTTTAATAAGAGTATTTCATAGTTAAATAGGCAACAAACTAACAAACAAAGTTATTCCAAAATACTTTGAAAGAAGAGATTTAATTTTAAACCTATTTATTAAATAAATTTTATGTTATCTCACCATAGATGTATTGAAAAAGAATAAATAACTTTTATCAAAATTAAGAACTTTTTTTATAAACCTTTTCATAGATTATTAAATTTCTATTTAACTCCTTGACTTATTTAATAGGTGAAATATCAATGAAAATTGTGTCATCAACAAATTATTGATCGAGAGTAGGTTCCACTTCATTGGAAGCCTCAAAACCCTTCAAACTTCCATTACCAACATTAGCCAAAAAAAATTCCTCAAGAATATACCATAATGATAAAAAAGAATAGAGATAAATGATCCCCTTTCTAATTTCCTTTTTACTTCGAAATAATCCATCAGGTATTCCATTCATAAGAATTGAAAACATAGTATTTGAAACACAAATCCATATCAAACAATGGATATGCGAATGAAATCCAATTTTTTTCAAAATCGCATCCAAAAAATTCCAATCCACTATATCAAATGCCTTATTCATATCCAATTTGAGAATCATACCTAGTTGTTTTATCTTATCCATTGAATGAATAGTTTCATGTAATACAATGATCCCATCCTAAATTTCCATACCAGGAACAAATCCCCCCTAATTTTTGTATATAATATTTTCAATCAAATCCTCAAATCTAAAATTTTATTTAATATCTTGTAAATTAAGTTGCATAAACTAATAGGATGGTAATCCAAGAAATTAGTAACACCACTTTTCTTGGGGATCAAGGCAATGAATATGTCATTAAATTCTCTAAGAATTTTGATGGTGCAAAAAAATTATTAGTAGATTTAACCACATCCACTTTAACAATTTCCAAAAAAAAATTGAAAGAAGGCCATAAGAAATCCATCAAGTCCCAGAGCCTTATTTTTATCTAACATGAAAACTATAGAATTAACTTCTTCATTAGTTAATAGATTTAGTAAAAAAGCATTATCTTTATTTTAGATCAATGAAGGAATGAAATCAATAAATTATTGAGTTATTTTATCATCAAGACTAGTATTACAATTAAACATCTTCTAAAAATAGTCAATAGCTTCCTCCTTAACTAATAATTGATCAAAACATATTGTTCCATCATCCTTAACAATTTTTGAAATTCTATTGTGACTTATGTGCTTAAGACTAGACATATGAAGTTACTTGGTATTTTGGTCACATTATTTTATCCAAATATCCCTATATTTATATCTCTAAAAATATTCATCATAAGCCACAATTGAATGATATTTACTCAAAATATCTTTATCCTCAAACAATTTTTCCTTGGTAAGTCCATTCACATCATAATAGTCTTTCAAAATTGTTAGAGCATCTATAAAATTATTATTCTAATGATTTTTTTTACCAAATACATAATTATTCCATATTATAACATTCTTAGGTTTATTCATCAATTTAAACATGACAATCCACATGATTTAACTATTTTGGGAATATTGGAGTTTTATTCCTATTTTAGTTAAGGATTTGGATTAATAAATTAATAAATAATATTTCAATAATTATATTCCCAATTTTTATAATTTAATTATCTTTTTTACTTTTTTAAAAATAGAAATAAATAATAACATTTAATGACTTAGCTAGAAATAGGTGGAAATGACTGAGACAGGGTCTGAAACTAGTTATGCAGGATTAGGACAGTGTTGTAAATAAAAATATAGATTTAATTAGATAAAAGGATAAGAGAACCAAAAATAGGAAACCTAGAGGTCTAATGCTATTTTCCACTAGTGCCACTATTATTCAAATTGGTCACAGAGACTTGAATTTTCTAGGTTCTTTATGTTATTTCTATGTGAGCCTACCTGTAAAATCTTGAGTGCTAAATGTCGATGGAACTCATTATAAAGGTGTTTTAATATTTAAACCATAACCTTCCATCATGATTGATAAACGAGATTTGAATCACTTAAAAAAAGGGGTTAGTGTGTGTAATATGCATTGAACATGTGATCCACACCCCTTGCGTGGGCAAGTTGCCTACATACCAATACTTCAAAGAGGGATCAGGTCATATGTAGTTCTCCCACCTAAAGTGTTTTGTGTAATCATGTGATAAACTAAGAGTGATTTAGGGGGATAGGGAATGGTATGAGGGTTTGAATATGTTTTTCGCTAAGTTGGGTGACTATATGCAGAGAATGGGGAAATTTGCCTTAGTGGTTTTTTGTATTCTTGCTTGCTTTGTAAGATTTGTCACCCCCTTTGTAAATGACCTTTAGATGGGATTTTATGGGGAACTATTGGTCATGGGTTATATATATTTGTGCTAGTCCAACATAATTAATAATAGGAATTGAATGAAAATGACCATTTGGGCTCAAATTATAAAGGGATAAGAGCATAAAAAATAGGACACCCTAGGGTCTGGTGCTATAGTCTACATATGGAACTCCTATCCTATAGGCTTAGGACTTATGGTATAGGATTGGATTAGAAATTATATCTTGGGTTAGGTGAAATCATCATTCAAAAGGTTTGGGTTGATTGGGAATACGTAAAAATGTGTCTAGAAGGGTCATAAGAGCATGCAAAAAGGACTTATAGATTGGATGTCATAAACCACACTCAAACTACTAATTTGGACATTTTATATGACTACATTTGACCTCACATTTATTCTAATAATGTATCAAAGTGAAATAGTAGGATAAAATAAAAATAGAAAGTGTACCTAAACTTACTTGTAAGGGTGAAGTCCATGGAGAAGTGTGATGTTAAATGATACTAGGTATGTGCTAGGTATGTGTTGGATATGTGTTGAGTATGTGTTGTGTATATGATGTACCAAGATTAATATCATGAATGGATCTAAGTCTTTAATTCCCTAAGAGTGACTCAAGAATGCAAATACTAGCCTATTAGATCCATCATTGCCCACTAGTGAAGATATGTGGTCATGTGTGTGTTAATCAATGGTTGGACTATGTGTCTAATCCCTCTAATTAGGTGGCTCAAGAATAAAAAGGATATATATTCGTTTGGATCCATCATTTCCCACTAAGTGAAACTATGAACTGATATCTGTATGAGTGTGTGTTATATGAGATGGATCTTGAAGCCCATGAATGCTCTAAAATTTGATAGTGGCATGGGTAGCTAAATTTTTACTAAAAACTAGGCCAATTTTGGCTACTTTGAGAGGTAGAGAATAGTCTTGTATAAAATCCACTCCAAAATTATGAATTAGGCTTATATAGAAGCCACTTGAGAATGATGCCAACCACCTGTAGATGGAATAAGGCACACAACTAATAAGAATACCTAGGTAATACAATGAACTAAAAAGAAAAAAAAGTAAATGTGTCATGCACATTGCCCCAAATCATTGATGTTTATAACATGGATTACGATCTGGAAGTTATACCAACTACCCAATCTAAAATTGGAAGTGATAACCATCATGTCATACATGATGCCCCTATATCTAGATTTTATGAGAAAAACTATACTAAAACTACCTAATCTAAACTAGACATTAGTTGACAAAACTGTAATTGACCTTACCTTTTTGTCTATTTTTGGAAAATCTAGGTTTTTTTCTATTTGGATAAGAGCACCAAAAATAGGACACTTTACTATCTAGTGTTGTAGTCCAATTATGGTGCTCTTGTCCTTTGTTGTTTTTTATCATTATTCTCTACTCATCAGTATGTTTTTGGTATGCTCTACTTAGTTTGGGTTTTGGTTGTTGTTTTGAGTGTTCTAAAACTAATTTTTGATTGGTATAAGGCTATAATATTTATGATAAAACCCTTATTTATTGCCCCCTCTTTTGAGGATAGGAATGAAGACCCTGAAATGAATACCCTCAGAAGAAAGAGTTATGCAAGTGTGTTATGATATGATATACATGATATAGCAATGATAATCAAAAATATGTTTCAATAAATAGCATAGTTTTATTGGAGACTGTTAGATCAATATGGGTATGCCTAGATACATGTAACAATGTAATAGCATGTGTAGTATACTGAATTAAAACTAGAAATGTTAGTTGTTAGTTGTCAAGGAGGGATGGAGCATGATGTCTATTATAGCATCCAAAAAAGTAAGATAATGCATTATATGGATCATGGCATTGCAAATAATTGAGAATCAAACAAGCATACAAATCAAGAATCAAGAAGCATACAAAAGTGGCCAAGGGTCCAAATAAACAAGGGACATTGGCACATGTCACTAAAAATAAGAAATCAAGCATACAAATCATGTTCAAATGCCACATACACATACAACTAAAAATAAGCAAGGTTGACATAAGGGCCATAGGCACATAGAAGAGTATAGGTAAATGACATTAGAAAATTTTCTAAAGAACACACAAGAATAGAAGCAAAGGACATTGTAAAATGTCATAAAGCACACACAAGATATAAAATAGAAAATAATAAATGTAATCATATCTATCTATGAAAAGAAAGAAAGGAAGGCATGTAAATTATAGAAATACAGTCACATCTAACTAATCAAAGCAAGAAGTGAAATTATGTATAACATGGAGTACAATATGTAGATGCTAAGAAGTATAGAAGTGTTATATACTAGTGAGTGTCGATAGATTAATCTATGTAAGGTAGTAAGTAATGTACATCAATATGATAACTAGAATGTGTGGTGTAGGAATGACATAACCTAGGTGTAGTCATGTAGAAGATGCTCCTAGTGGGTAGATATGTCAATGTATGTCTCAAATGTAGAAGTAGGATACCCCTTCAATGGGTAGAGTGAAGTAATCAAGGATTTAGGTGTCACTGCACATACTCAAAGAAGATCAAGTGAAGCATGGTAATGTATATAAATAAAAAAACAATAGCATAGAAAATAAAAATATAAGTCTAGCATGGTAGTAGAAATTTAAAGCATGGATAATGCATACAATTGAATTTTTTTTAGTATTTTGAGTTATTTGAATATTTTTGTATTTTGACATATTTGAATGTTTTTGTATTTTGGAATATTTGGATGTTTTTGTATTTTGACATGTTATATTATTTTTGGTATTTTTGAAATAAGGTATGTATAATCAATCATAAGGATATTATGCACAAGAAATTTGAAAATAAGTTATATACAAGTAATATGAAAAAAAAATGATACTAACTAATGAGTCTCATAAGAGACTCCCTATCATGGTGTCCTATATCAAGGAGAGGAAGCATGCATGATCATAAAACATGATGGAAAGGCTGAGATTATGAATCTAAAAGTTGTGCATGTTATAAATTCTCTAAAATATCTATAGTGGAAATTGACTATGGGGTCCCCCTATAACTCTGAGAAGTGGATGTAACTTTAGGGATCTTAAGAACCCAACTGGTGGTAGGAGAAGCTCTCTGAACATGTGATCTATGTGTAGAAGCATGAGACCTCAATGATACTTCCATGGATGTGAATATTATAGCTGAAAACTATTTAAAATCCTAAAATTAAGGTTGCTCTAAAAGAGGCTTCCATGGAAGTGTATGAACTCTCTGTGTTGGTAATGGATTCCTTGATTGTGTCTAAATCTAAAATGGGGAAAGAACTATAAATTGTGGAGAAACTAAAATTGGTGACTATAATGTAGTAGATGGATCTAAAGTGAGGAGTAGTAACTCATACAGAACTCGACCAACTATAACAACCTGATTATCATGAATGAATTTCATGCATCTATGAACTATAAAAGGAACTACATGAATTTTTTGAATCCATGGTTGACCAAGTAACATATAGAAGACTCTTGCACTAGGAAAAATAGTAAATGGTGTGGCCACATGTGTTGGATAAACCTATAGAGGAAGTAAAATCTCACCCAATAAACTTTGTAGGTGCCCATTGAATATGCTAATAACTATGTCCATCAAGGTAATATCTTTCTCTGAATATCACAAATGCTACAGTCATGTCATAGTGCACATGTTCACACTAGATCCATTATCTATGAGAACACTATGAATGGGATGATGATCAATTTAACCTCTAATAAAGAGTACATGGTAATCTTAATCATCCTCAACTATGTATTATTTTGAGAAGGAGATGGAAGGTCTAGTTGGAAATTTAAAATTATACACACCAATCATGTTGCTCAAAGGATGTGACTCAATTGAAGGTGCATGGTATGTAGCTGGTGAAGGGTGTGCATGATATGCATTATGAATACTTGATGTTTCCCCTACCTTTTATTTAGAATTCTATGGGAAAGGATCTAATAAAATTTTCAAATCTTTGTCTTGTGTTTGATTTACCTGAGGAGGCTAAACTAGAGTGCCAAGATCAATAAGGTTTCCATCTATCAAATCTTGTATCTTGTGTTTCAAATAGATGCATATATTTTTTGTGTGGCTTGGTTCCCTATAGAAATCACAAAATTCATTCTAATCATAACCACATGAAAGTGGATTTGTTGTATCAACTTCTCAAATAGGAGGGAGAGATATGATAATGCATTCCAATAGATGTTGTGATACTTTGGCTGGAGATACTAGTAGATTGGTAAAGACTCACTAAGGAGTAAAACCACTCACTGAGGGGATTCTAAATAAGCACTAACTGTATGTTGATTTTGACTTTTTATATCATTAACCTTTACTTTATATGGGACTTTATTGTTGCTCTTGTTTGTTGTTTTTGGTATGATTTTATACTTGAGTTTGCTCATTAACATTAATTTGACTTCTCTTTCCTTTAGTGTATGACATAACTCAGTGAAGGAAGAGAATATTTTGAACATTATTGACTCATGTAAATATGACAAAAGACTATATTTAAAGAGATCTTGTAATTCTTGATCAGCCATGGGGCTAGTCATTTTAGCCAAGATAGTCTTATATCAAAGAACATAATCTATGAGATGCTCACTTGAACTTTATTTATGTTTTGCATCTTAGGTAAAAGAAACCTTGTCACCTATGTTAATTCTAAGTATTGAATGCATTAACCAACTAATTTGGTAGACTATAGAACCATTGTAAGGCATAATCCCTTAAACTCCTTGAAAATAGCTTGGTTAATAACTAATCATTTGGCACATAGTCTAAGCATGCTATGTGAAAATCTCTCAAATATGTCTTTGGATCACCCTTCCCATCATATAGAGTGAGCTTGAGTTGAACAAAACCTAGTGGTAAGGGTGTAGAAGCAATATGATGTGCTAGTGGTGTATGAAGTAGAGCAAAAGAATCCAAAGATTGTATTGGTCTAGAGGCACCTTGCTCAAGATGTATCACCTTGGATTGAATATAATTTATCTCTTGCATAAGAGAAACCACATTAGGAGATAAATATGTACTAGCCATAAGTAGTGGTGCCTCATAAGAAGGTTGAGTTGCTATATGAGGTTGTTGAGACATAGTTGCCCCCATATTGTCATTTTCAACTGGTTGCTCTATGGTTTGAGAGGATTAACCATTGTTTACTTTTTTTGTTCTTTTTGTAGAATTTTAATCATATCATCTTTCATATTAGGATGTTTAGTTAGAAGGTCTTGAAGTTCCCTCTTATTATTTTCATCAAAATTCGTATATTGGGCCATTGTTAAAATAGAAAAATAGATTGAAAATGGATTAATTTTTTTACAATAAGTTGTAATAAGAAAAATGTAATGGAAGGAAAGTACTGAATAAATGAAATGTAAAGTTCTAAAAATAGAAAACTAAAATATGCATAAAAAGGATACGAACCTCTCAAACATGTAAGGTGATACCTCAAGAGCATGAGACATAGTATATGCAACTAGGGTTTGAAAGAAAATGATTTTCAAAATTACTATGATAAATTTTAAAAATTAAATATGAAATTTTGATTAAATATGTAGGAAAAAAATCAGAAAAATACTAAAAAAAATTGGGACCTATTATAGGCAATTAGGGTTTTGAAATAAATAATTTTTAAAAATTACTATAAATTTTAAAAATTAAATGTGAAATGTTGATTTATATATGCAAAAAAAAAAATTAAAAATTCTAAACTCAACAAGGAATTTTTCCAAGGGTTTTTATACCCAAACAAAGTGCGTCAAGTTCACCAAATGATTTAAATGGTTTAGGAATATTGGAGTTTTACTCCTATTTTAATTAATGGTCTAGATTAATAAATCATTAAATAATATTTCAATAATTAAAGTCTTGATTTTTATAATTTATCTATCTTTTTTACCTTTTTAAAAATAGAAATAAATAAGGAAAAATAATAATTTAGCTAGAAATAGGTTGAAATGGCTGAGATAGGGTCTAAAATTAGATGTGCAAGACTAGGACAGTATCACAAATTAGAATCTAGATTTCATTTGGTGAAAGGATAGGAGTGCCAAAAATAGGACACTTTGGGGTCTAGTGCTATTCTCCAAACTAGTCATAAAGACCTAAATTTTCTAGGTTCTTTATGTTGTTCCTATGTGATCCTACCTATGAAATCTTGAGTGTTGAATGTCAATAGAGCTCACTGTAAAGGTGTTTTAATATTAAAATACTAACCTTCCACCATGCTTGATAAATGGGATTTGAATTAATTAAAAAGGGGGGTTAGTGTGTGTAAGATGCACTAAATGTGTGATCCACACCCCTTGTGTGGACACTTTTCCTATATACCAATACTTTGAAGAGGGATCAAGACATATGTAGTTATCCCACCTAAAGTACTTTTTGTAATAATGTGATACAGATGCAAAAATTCCAAATTGAGAGTGCTTGAGGTGGCTAAGGATTGGTATGAGGGTTTGAATATGTTTACAGCTATGTTGGATAATTTTATGCAAAAAATAAGTAAATTTGCCTTAGTAGTTTATTTGTATTCTTACTTGCTTTGTAATATTTATCACCCCCCTTTGTAAATATAATGAAAATAAAAACTAACAAGATAAATAAAATTACCAATAGGCCAAGATTTTTACCAATAAATTTTATTGATTCATATTGAATGAATCAAAATAATTACAAACCTAAACCATGCTTAAATAAGTCTCAACTCAAAAATTAGAGTTTACATGCAAAATTTGAAAAAAAAAAATCTAAAAAATGCCTATTTTTAAAATCTACAAAAATATCTTGAAATATCATAAATACTATAACTATACTATGGGATGAAATTCAACTAAAGTTGATGTTTGATTCTAAAAATATAAAAAAAACCTAAAAAAATAATTAAATCATAATTTTGAACCCTCAAATGATCATGTATGGCCTCCAAAAAATATCAAAAACATTTCTAGGCTAGTAGAATATCCTAGGAGAGAAAAAACCTTTTTGATATGGTCATTTTGACATGTGGAAGAGCTCAAACAGAGCTATGGGTCAAAATTTATGGCCTCTGAAAGGTTGGCTTATGTTTCTACATCATTCTCCTCTAGTTGAAAACAGCATAGATCTTGTGAGTTGCCTTGATTATACTGATACCATTTTTCCTTATCAATATTCTTCATCTCCCATGTTGTAATCTAAGTGTTGTCTTCTTTCTTTAATCCTTCCCACTGCACCAAATACATGTTATAATTCCCTTACCTTATGCTCACTATCTTCATATCCAAAACTTTCACTATGTTTTCTTTTTTCTTCTTTGGAACATACTGCTCCTAGATTTACTTCATCATCTTCACCATCTTCTTCATGGAATTCACATAAATCTAAAACATTAAATACTAGAGATATATCAAAATTATGTGGTAAAATTACCTCATAGGCATTATCATTGATTTTATTCACAATTTTTCATGGTCCAATTTTCTTATACTTCAACTTATTGTATGTCTTTTGGAAATCTTTCTTTCCTCAAGTAAACCATTACCAACTCTCCTTGAAATACCTTGGATCTTCTTCTGATATCCATTATTTCTTTATATTTCTCGTTACTTTCTTTCAACTTTCTTCTTACTCCTTGAAACTAATTCATATGCTTTGCAAATGCTTCTACATCATCACTAATTTGATCTAAAATTGATAATTGTACCAAGTCTAAAATACCCATAGTATTTCTCCCATAAACAATTTGAAATCGTTATTTTTCAGTTGAGTTATTCACTAAATTGTTATATACAAACTTAGCTTATGTTAAAGCCAAGTCCCATTGCTTTGGCTTCTCTCCCACTATGCATCTCAATAAATTTCTTAAGCTCTTGTTCAAAACTTCTATTTGTCCATCTATTTGTGGGTGATATGCACTACTAAATTTTAGCTTAGTAACCATCTTCTTTCATAAAGTCCTCCAAAAATGACTTAAATTTTTTGTGTCCCTATCTAAATTAATAATTTTTGGAATACCATGCAATCTCACAATATCCATAGAAAATAATGTTACAACCCTAGTGGCATCATTGGTTGTCATACATGCAATGAAATGAAACATTTTATAAAATCCATATACAACAACAAAAATTGAATTATTACCTCTCTGTGTGTTTAGCAATCCCAACACAAAGTCCATACTAAAATTTGTCCATGGTCTTCTTAGAACTAGTAATGGCATGTATAGTCCAATATTTTTTGCATGTCCTTTAGCCACCTAACATATTTTGCACCTTGAAACATCTCTCTTCATCTTTGGATAAAAATATTTTTCCTCCGCCAAAGCTATTGTATTCATCTTACCAAAATGTCCAGCCAAACCACCACTATGTAATTCTCTTATTATATTATCTTATAGAGACCTAACTGAAATGCATAATTGTTTCCCTTTAAATAAATAACCTTCCTATATAAAATAGTAATCATGAATATATTCTATCTCACTTGTTAATGGATTCCTAAACTTCTGAACTACATTTCTAAAATATGGATCAATATCATATTATTCTTTGATAACTTTAAATCCAACCACTTCACTCACCATAGTAATTAATAATGCTACCCTCCTACTCAATGCATTAGCTACCTGATTCTATTTTCTTGATTTATGTTTCAACACAAAAGTATACCCCTACAAGAAAGAAACCCACTTTGCATGCCTACTATTCAACTTATTTTGTGTATACACATACTTCAAAGCTTCATGATTTGTAAATAGTGTAAAATCCTTAGGCACCAGGTAATGATTTCAATGTCTTAATATATGTACAATTGTGTAAAGTTTAACATCATAAGTAGAATACTTTGTTCTTACCTCATTCAAGTTCTTACTAAAATATGCTATTGTCTTTCCTTCTTAACTCATCACAACACCAATTCCCACAAATGAAGAATCAAAATCAACCTCAAACACTTTTTTAAAATATGGTAATTCTAAAATTGGTCTTTTTATAATCTTCTTCTTCAAAAATTCAAAGCTTTCTGTGGCTGCTCTAGTCTATGCAAATTCCTTTCCTCTCATGCAATCTATTATTAGTGCCACAATACTACTAAAATTTTTAATAAATTTTCTATAAAAAATTACTAACCCATGGAAAATTATTACCTGTATAATGCTTTTGGAATAGGCCACTTAACAATTACCTTTATCTTTTCTTCATCCATTTTCACACCATCTACTAAAAATACAAATCCCAAATATACCAAACTATTCTGCATAAACCTGCACTTCTTCAAATTTGTATATAACTTATCCATTCTTAACAAATCCATTACCATTCTCAAATGTTGTAATTTTTTTTATTTAGTCTTACTGAATATTAAAATATAATAAAAATAAATAACCATAAACTTACCAATATACTCTCATAGCAATGTATTCATCACCCTCATAAATGTACTAGGTACATTAGATAATCCAAATGGCATCACCATCCACTCATATAAGCCATCCCTAGTCTTGAATGAAGTTTTCCAATCATCTCCTTCATGAATTTGAATCTAATAATAACCACTCCTTAGATCAATCTTGGTACATTATTTTTCTCTTACAAGCACATCTATCATATCATCTAAATGAGGTATAGGAAACCCATACTTTATTGTAATTTTATTAATTACTCTACTATCCACACACTTTTTCCATCCTCCATATTTATTTGTAGTTATAAATGTTGGTGTTTACATAAACTCATGCTCTCTCTTATCACCTTCTTCCTTATTAACTCAGTAACTTGTTTATTTAATTATGCATGTTCTATTAGACTCATCCTATAAGCTGCTTGATTGGGTAGAGCTGATCCTAGAATCAAATCAATGTGATATTGTATATCTCTCTTCAGTGCTAATCCATCTGGTAACTCATTAGGCATAACATCTATATAATCTTTCAACACTCTTGTTGCTTCTCTTGGTATTGGTACCATTTTTATTTCTTCATTCTTTGCTACTAATTCATAACAGCAACCTATTACCGTCATATCTTGGATAAATTATTTAGTAGATAGCATGATTTTCATCTTCTCTCCCTCTTTAAGAGATAACAAAACTACCTATTTACCACCTTTCAAAAAAGTGTATGTGTTCTTTACTCCATCATAAATTACGTTCCTATCAAATTGCCACGGTCTTCCTAATAACATATGACATGTATCCATCAGAATAACATCACACCATATTTCATCATTATAATTCTTTCCTATATAAAAATTGATTAAGCACTTTTTTTATCTACTATAAATTTATTCCCTTTCTTAAACCATGAAATCTGATAAGGATTATGATGCTTTTCACATTACAAATTTAGTTTCTCAATTATTTGTTTAGAAACTATATTTTCACAACTACCACCATCTATAATTATTTTGCATACCTTTCCACTTGAAGGACATCTTGTTTGAAAAATATTTGATCACAACCATACATCACCACCTTATTTATTCTAAACTTATTCCTTCCTTGGATCGATCATGGTTCTCATCATGAGATTCTCTCCAACATCTGTTGGTGCAACTTTAGTATTTTACTCTTCTATTTCAGCCTCAACTAGATTTACTCTTGGGTGATCTTCTTGCCTCCTTTATTGATCTTGATGGTCTGGACACTAAAATTATTTTTTACCGTCTTCTCCACATCTATAATAGACATAATATCTATATTTATTTGGAAACCATCCTCTAGCACCACCATAACCTTGTCCTCTCTAAAATCCTCTTCCTTTTTGTTGGTATTGAAACCCTTGCCTATTATCATCTTGCCTTTCTTCACCACATGATGATTCACATTTATTGGAATTAAATCCACCTATTATGGTATTAAACCTACCTCATCCCCTTATTAGAGGGGATCTACCTCTTTTTCTACTAGTAAATTTCCTTCTAAAATTTTGTATATTTTGTTTTTCTTCTGCCTTCAAAGCTAAGTAATAATCCTCTTCCATGTTAAGTATTCTATGCATTATTAATTCAACCTGAATATAACATTTAAAACTATTTGCATACCTTTTAGTCATTTTCTCTTTTATTTCATCATGTTCCACTCATATGGAAAGCTTATAAAATTCATTTGTATACTATTATATACTATGATCTTTTTACCCCAAATTTTGAAATCTTTTATATAGGGTTTGTGTATAATCCATAAGAAGAAATTTATACCTCAGCTTCTCCATCTTTTTCCATGAATTAATCTTCTCTTTACCTTTTATCTATCTCTCTTTCTACATGTGATCACACCAAATCATTGCATGACCTTTCAATTTTGTGTATGCAAACTTTACCTTCTTATCTTCTCTCATAGTCTTCCACTCAAATAACTTATCCATGTTATTCATCCAATCTATCAACTCCTATGGTTTTAAACTCCCTCTATAATCTAAAACATCAACCTTGATTCCTTCATTTCTTCCTTATAAATCCCTAACCCTCTCTTCCATAGATGGCAGTTGCTCTTGTTATTCTTCTTCTTACTGAATTTATTCATCATGATCTATGTCTTCCTCATCACCACCTTGTCTCATTGCTTGATTAGTGATAACCTCTATTAATTGTTGAACTTTCCTCTGAAGATTTTATATAGTCTAGTTCATATGTGTCATACTTCCTCATCCTCTCACCATTCTTCTCTCCTTCAAGATTCTAACTTGCTCGGATACCAGATAATGAATCCAAAAACTAACAAGAAAAATAAAATTACCAATAGGCTAATATTCTAAACAATAACTTATATTGACTCATATTTAATGAATCAAAATAATTACAAAGCTAAACCATTCTTAAATAAGTCTTAACTCATAAATGAGAGTTTACATTCAAAATTTAAAAAAAAAAAAAAAAAATCTAAAAAAATGTATGTTTTTAAAATCTCCAAAAATATCCCAAAAATATTTTGAAATATCTTAAACATTATAATTAGACTATGGGATGAAATTCAACTGAATTTGATGTTTGTTTCTAAAATCATACAATTTCTAAAAATAGTAAAAACTTAAAAAATTAATTAAATCATAATTTTGAACCCTTAGATGATCACATATGGCCTCTAGAAAATATTAAAAACATTTCTAGGCTAGTAGAACATCCTAGGACAATAACAACCTTTTTTATGTAATCATTTTGGCACTTAGAAGAGCTCAAACAAAGCTACAGGTCAAAATTTATGGCCTCTATAAGGTTTACCTATTTTTCTACATCAAAATGACCTTTGGATGGGCTTTTATAGTGAACTATTGGTCATGGGTTAGATGTATTCATGCTAGGCTGACATAATGAAAAATAGGAATTAGATGAAAATGACTATTTGGGTTCAAATTACAAAGGGATAGGAGCACCAAAAATAAGATATCCTATGGTTTGACACTATAGTCCAGGTATATCACTGTTTTCTTATAGGCTTAGGACCTAGGGGGATAAGATTAGGCTAGGAAATATAGCCTGGGTGAGGTGGAATCATCATTAAAAAGGTTTGGGTTGTTGGGAATAAGAAAAAATGTGTCTAAAAGGGTCACAAGAGCATGTAAAAAGACCTATGGATTGGGTATCACAAGCCACACTCAAATTACCAATTTGGACATTTTATATGACTACACCATGAGATTTCACTGTTCTACCATATGTATTGATCTTACCAACCAATTATGGGTGAGAAAACCACATATGTTTAAATCTAAAAATCATTCTCTCATATTTAATTCTATCATCCATGTTAAGAACAAGGGGATTATCATCAAGACTAATTATAAAGAGAGAAGACAAACAAAGATCCATATAAATTAACTAATCAATAGATATTAGAACATGATCTAGGTTAGATTGAATAAGATTTTCCCCTAACTACTTGTTCAATTAGGTTTAACTGGAGCCTCTTAACTCATCATCCAACAGACCATTATTTAAAAGAAATGTAGTAAGATCATCCATACTTTCACAGAAAGTTTGATCACCTCCCTTTTTCTAATATTAAGAGGTGTATTCAAATGCCCTACAACCATCCAACTAATCTACTCACAATTATATATGAATGTATTAATCTCATTCCATAGTCTACACTGAGCAGCATGTGTATTTAGAGCATAAACATTTGAAAGTATCCAAGTGAAGTCCTAAACGTAATCATAAAATAAGATATCTAAGTGATTATTTTATTTAATCAATAACTCTCCTTCAAGAAATTTTTCATTCTAAAAAGTAGAAATTAATCTAGAAGCCCTTGAAAAACTAACACTAACAACTTTTCTTTCTTCTATATTTTATTTTTAATTTATTCCACCATAACTTAGACCATTTTAGTTTCTTTAATATCTAAATACATATCATATTATCTATATTCAAATCCCCTAAAATTTTGTTCTTATTGATATGATTCAACCCCCTAATTTTCTAACTTATCATCTTTATCTACAATGCCTTGGAAGGCCCTTAGTTTATCTCATTTGAATTGTGGATTTCACCCTATCTACAATCTCCTTCTCGGTCTTTCTTATATGAGTTTATAATTGGGATGGTTTCACAACATTTTTTAAATAACCAACATTTAGAGATCTTTGTACTCCCTTTGGTTTACTTGGTGTAACACTAACTTCCTTTTCTAAATTCTTTTTTCTAGTTTTTGGTGAAGACATGATACTATAAATCCTCTAAAAAGAATCTAAAGATCTTTCTCTTGAAATTCATCCTTATCCTTCAATATACCCATGGGAAAAATATTTTTCCACACTGAATTATTTACTTATTGCATTGAGCAATGAACTATCTCCTATAAATCCTTTGTATCCAAATATTGAAGACAGTGAAACTAATTAATACCAATAGAAAGAATTGAGAAACACCTTAAACTTTAATCTATATCTGGTTCAAGAAATTCATTTATTTTTGGTTATTCTTTTTATTTAGGGTAGTCACCTAGCCGAGTTTCAAACAATTTTATTTGTTCATAATTTCTATTTTTTTCTTTGAAAACCTATAAAACATCACCCACCTTTGATCCTTTCTATATGCCTTCATATCTATTAGGCTCTAAAAATTCCAACCCAAAAGAATTTTTAATAAATACCCTCTTTCCATATTCTTTTAAAGGGATATTATTATTATTAAATTATCTTGTAATAACTCCTTTATTCCCTAATCAAACCCATTCTTCTTTAATTTTTTATTTTGAATGATTTTCTCAAGTAAATCATTTGTGTTCTTCTTTTTCCATGCTAAGTTATCAACTATGGGAACATAATAATGCCCTTTTTTGATAAATAATGGATAAATTTGATTCATATATCCTAAATTATTAAAACCTTCACATTTCAAAGCTAAATTTTCATATTCAATTTTATGGATCCATCTACCCCTACTAGAATGAAAAATCACAATACCTAACATGCACTAATTTAGATCTTGCCTTAATAACAACATCAAATTTTATAAGGTACCCAAAATATTTATCCACACTTATGAAGAGATCCTCTTCCCATAATTCCATGGCAAGACCATGTATCCTTACTCAAATCAGCACAAGGTTAATGTTTTCTTTTTATGGATCAAAGCCAAGTTTTCATTTCTTCAAAAATAACCCACATCTCTCCAAAAACCATCGCCCTCCAACCAATATTCTAGCATAGTCCTCCTCATGATTAAAATAGATTAAGAAAAATCTAATATTCATCATTGAAATTTCAATGTGCCCTCTTGGATCCCGTCTTCTAATATCCCATTGGTTTAAAAAATATTCAATATTTAACCAAAAATTTTGAATCAAATATTTCCTATAAAGTATACTCGAGAAGATATCAGTTCTCTATATCATATTCAAAATCAAACTTAGATTATAAAATTTATTATTTTCACTCTATTTAGCATATGTTTACCATATATATCATAATTTAAATAGATGTTACCAATCCTATCCAATATAAAAAAGTCTATGAAAAGGACTATGTCTTGTAGGATCAAACACTTAGAATATTTATCAATATCTTAATGAATTGTTTATCTTTATCAAAATATATTATTATCTTTCCTTTAAAAACCATAGAAATCAAATAAAATAATATAAAAACAAACAAATAAATAAAATAAAATAAAAAAATAAAAATAACAAAGTGAGAGACAACACAAGGTATTAATAAAGTTAAATTAGACCAAAAAAATAACCATAAGATCAACTAAAAACCTATATATAACTATAGATAGTTAAACACATTAATACAAACTAAAAATATATATTAATTAAAGATTATAATAGAATCCAATGTTAAATAACATAAAACACATTGAAAACTAATTTAAGAAAGAGTTAAAAAGTTGACTAAGAAACTAAGCATAAGTCTATAAAATTTTTAACTCAAGTCATGAAAGAATAATTTTTTATTGAGGAACCATAAAATATTTCATGACTGATTACAAAATATATAAGAAGATATTTTAAATTAATTAAAACTAGATAATTTGTCATACGATGTATTAAACATTGTTTATTTTCAAGAAAGGTACATATTTAATTCTGCACATATGATTGTATTATTATGTATTCATCAAAAGGTTAATAATCTTGGTCATTTTTAGTTAATAAATTTATAAATAAATAATAAACCTGGATATGCCTGATTTTACTAAGTGAGGCACTTCATCATTAAAGAATGTGTTGTTCATTCATCTTGTAATTAATACTCAGTATTAGAGACTTAAGATGTAAGAGAAGCATAATATGAAATCTAGAACAAATATATATTGTACCTATATGATTTCTTCCTTAAAATTATGTCCTTTAATTCATTTTAAACTTTCACTTAAGTTTTAGCAATACATTAAGTGACAACTACCTTTTAGTAAACTTAATATAAAGTTAGTTAAACTTTATTAGAAGCTAATAGACCTTATAACTTTTAGGTTTAAAACAATAAATTAAATTAAATAAAAGGACTCAAATGAATTTTTTATAATACCAACACATATATTTTATCATGTGTATTTGGATCTACTTCACTAACGACTTAATTAATCACTAAAAATATTCATCATGCAATTCAATCATTATAACTGACTAAAATATAAAGAATTAAACACTTTAAATATATTCCATTTCTCAAATTTCATTCATAATAAACAAAATTATAAATTATTATTCTAAAAGAATGATTAAAAATAATAAGTGAACACGATACTATTTAAATTCAAAAATTACAACATAGTTTTCTAATTCATAATTTAACCCATCATCTAATGTGAATACTAAACTAAAAGGTAGAAAATGAAAACATGTTATGTATTTAATCAACTAAAAATTGATATACTTTTAAAAAATACTATATACTGATAAAATATTGTCAAGCTCATTGAAAATGAAATTATCACTATCATTTTTATATTTTCTATAAGTATTAATCACTATATCAAATCCACTAAAAAAACAAATTGATCATTGTGATGAAAAAACCATTGAAATTTATTAAAATAATATAACTATAAATTAGTTTCAGCAAACTAAAAAATATGTGATTCATAACAATGAAGTATCTAAAAGTATCAACAACAAAAATAATGGGCAATATCAGTTCATTTTTCCTCATTATAAACTAAATTAATCAAAGGGACTCCCTATTATATATGATATTTTGTGTAATAAAGAGGTGTTTCAATAATTTCAATTCTAGTTACCCCTCTAGATTTATCATCTACGTCTAATTTAATTTTATTGAATACATGTGTTATCAAAAGTGGAGAATTACTACTACCATGTTTATGGATTGAGGAGGAAAATTTGTTTAGAATAATCATAATGCCTTGATAAGGTTCAAGACAAAACATCTCATTATTTTGATGCATGGAGTTAATTTGTGCAATAATTTCATATTGGTAGTGTACATTTGGTAGGAAGGAATTCTTAGAAAAGCAACTTTGACTAGATGAGACCTCCAACTTATTTTTTATAATCCACTCCAATATTTATTACCTCGAGGAGTAAATGTATGCTATGAACTATATTAAAAAAATTAAAAAACATAGGGTCACTAGAATTAAAGTGTAAGGAGACTCAAGTGTTGTGATTAAAATATAGTGTAAATATTATAGGTCCATTGTAGCCTTGAAAGACTTACCTTGGTAATTAATTTCTACCAGTAGTGCATTATCTTGATATTGAGTGTCTCTACCCTAATCATTATTTATTCAAGATCTAAATAACATCTGATCCATATATACATGTCTACATTTCAAAATCATGAGATGATGTCATAATAAAATTAAATATCTTTGAAAATGAAATTTATTCACTTTATTCTATGATAGACTAATTAATCAAACTGCATTTGTACTCACAACAAAAATAAAATTTGAACAAAGTGTAGTAAATATTATACTTCAATAAAGAAACAATCATTGAATCGCCATAAAATTGAATCCAATCAAGTTCACATAATCATAATTAATCATTCTCTAAATCTAAAATGTAATAATATACCTTTTACTACAACCAAAATCAAGCTCTCTAATGAGAAACTCAAAACTATTCTCAAAATATTCTAATGATAAAATAAGAAATGATATAATTTTAGGGTTTAATTTTGTATGTATATCTTGTACCAAATGTTTCCTTGAAACTCCAACCTTATTATTACAAATGAAGACATTTAGCAAATATGATTTGTAGAGCAAATTGTTAACAATTTTATACTCTTTATGAATAAAATATTAAAGCCTCTAGTAATATTAACCTTTAAGAAGATATGTAGACTTTTCATATATATACAGTCTTGTTCAAACCTTATTTCTATTTTATAAGAAATAAAATCTAGTTTAAAGAATACAAGTATCTAAAAAAAATGTTTAAAAAATTCCTTCTTATAACTTGAACAAAATCCTTTTAAATTTTCAATATCAATAAAACCCTTTTCATTTTATAATTTAAAAAGGGTAACAAATCAAAACCTTATTATATCTTCTAGGCAACTAGATCAACAAAGTTTTTGACATTTCAAACCTTATCTTCAACTGCCTTTGAAAACTTATTATAAAATAATAAGAGATATTATTATCAAAATGGAAATATTTCATAAAAATACCCATTTAGATATGGAAATAAACTAAAAATAGAAACATTTGATACCATTATTTCATAAATAGATATTTAGTTTCATTATATGTAAAATTAAATTCAATAAAAGTATTGATATAACGATATTCGTACTAAAAAGTTGAAGACAAGCTTACAAAAATATCTAGTCATTCATGAATTTCTAATAGATGTTTTTAAATTAAATATCTTTGCATGCATGAATCTAGTATTAATATTAATAAGAATATTTTTTTCAAAAAATTAAAGACACACACAAAATAAAACTCAATATACAACCATGTTCACCTTCCATTTTTTTCAAAAAACTAAGAAATGCCCATCTCAAAACTACCTACGTCAAACAATAAAGCACATTAGAAATAAAAATAATAAGTTACATTATTTTATTTATAAAAGGATAAATAAAATTCCCAATATATCACCATACATATCCTATTTTCATTTTATTTTTTTAATTATAAAGCATGTAGATATAATATGATGTTTCCAAACTAGGCATGAAACTCAAAATACCAAAACCCACAGTATCCATTCATGAAATTATAACTAAGAATACAGGGTTTGTTTCTACTTAAATTTTATCTTATCATCTTTGTGAACCTTTTTCAAAATAAAAAATACCTATAAGTATGCCTTAGAGTTAAAAAAATATTTGCATATTGCTTCCCCAAAAATGTCTTGAGCTTATAAATAGAACTATGATGATTAAAACTAAAGGAAAATAAATCAAAAATTGAATAATGAATGCATAAAAGAAGAGGATCCATTTGACGATACCATATCCATTCAAATTTTTGTAGAAAATAAGAATAAAAATATAGGTAAGGAGATAAGCTTGGAAACACCTATGAATAAACTTAAGCATGGTAAGGCAAAACTGAAAAAAAAACACACTAGATCACCCAAATCAAAAGGAAAATAAAAATGGAAATACAATAAGAAGGTGAAAAAGGATGAGAGGACTGAGGAAAACATGTATTTTCCCATGGTAAAAAGTAGCATAGTCCTTGAACTAGAGGTGAAGATTAAAAATTTAGAACTCAAAATTTCTAAGCAATTAAAAAATTGGAGTAAAATGAATAATTAAACAAAATATTTGAGGGATGATTTGGATAGAATTTAGACATAGGTTGGTGTAAAAATAAGTGGTGGTATAAAACTCAAAATATTAAAATTCTTCCTATATTTCAAATTATAACTATCTTTCAAAATGACCAAAGAATGAAGATTTGACTATTACTGCTAATATTGATGGGGTATATTTCCACTATCTCTAATTTCATATAATAATTAGGATAAAACTTGTGGTACTACATTCCTCAGATAATTGGGACATATTAATAATGAACTCATATACTCTCCATTAATTCAAGAATCCCATGGATACATTCAGTTACCTATTGTTTGTGGTACACATGTGGTGACCACAACCCTATAGATACTAAATCATGACACCCATTTAAAATTAAAGCTTGGAAAAGATTGGCTACTCAAATGGAAAGCCAAGTGGGATAATAAAATTATGTTTTTTAAATTTTTTGATATGGACACAAATATTTGTATGCCACATGATGGATATGGTTATTCACCCACACCATTATCTTTAGGGAAGCTATTGGATAAACATGTTGAATAAGAGGTGATCCATTGTTATAAACAAAACTTGAAAATTTTGAAAAATGGTCCTACATCTTTCAATGATGAGGAATTCTTTGATTATAACTCTTAAATACCAAAAAAAAAACAAAAAAATCAAAACATTCAAAAATACAAAAACATTTTTAGCACCTACATGTTCTATTGACTCCTTGACATCTATGTGTTATGTATATGTTGAGAGTTAGCATATAATTTACTCCTACATATACCTCTACCTATATACATAGATACATGATTATATGCACTTATGGGTGTTGGGCTTTCCCTATACTCATGTCACCAAGACATTTGGGGCATCCATCTTCTGATCTTGATACTTTTAGGTTATATCATTCTATGATAACATCACATTATCATGATTGGGCTCTTATGTACTTACAAATGCTTTATCCATGCTTATATCTTACATATGGTACTTGATATGATATGTACTTGACATATTCATGAGATATTTTCATATATTTATATTGGTTTCTTATGCTTTTCCTGTATACACTTACTTGAGTGTTTTGCCTTGCTATTATCTTGTTTGTTCAAGTATTTGAATATGATCCATTACATTCAACCTTTGTACCTATTCTTTCTTTATTGTACATTTCAATATGTCATTCCTTTATTTTTTTACATTTTAATAAGTCATGTCCATTCAATTTTTTTGTGTTTGAACATGCCCCTTATTTTTCATCTCTTAAGACCTTTTTTTGTTGACTTACTTTTGATTGCTCTTGTTTGTGTGCTTATTTGCTTGTTGAGCTTGCACTATTACTATTTATATATTTCCATGATATTTATCATGCATATTCAGCCTAAATGTGATCACATTGGTTCTATGTTCTTCAATGATACATTTACCTATACACATTTTGTACATGTTACATGGTTCAATCATACAATATACAACTATATGGTTATCTTCTTATTTTGAGGTGAGGAAACTACCATGTACTATTTTTACCTCACTAAAATTGGGAACATGTCATATGGGCATGTCTTCCACACATTCAAATTTTATATATTATATTAGGATAATGCTTTGGAAGCATGTTCTCCACTCTCATTTAGTATATGGTACTCATCAATTTTTAGATACAGAAGGGAAAGCTTTAGAAACATGTTCTCTGCACATATGCAAAATTTAGCATCTCCAATTTACATTGGGGGCATGTTTTGGAAACATGTACTTCACATTGTTACTTATATAATTTTTTATATTTATCTATATATAGTGGGATTAAATTTTAGAATCATGTCCTCCACACTTACACAGTTATCCAAATTGACCAAAGCACATAATTATATGATTTAGATTCATAGTTGTGGCATAATCTTATAAATTGGTACCATTGTTATACATAGTTTCAGCATGAGACATATATAAGGTGCATATTTTATGTAACATGTGCCTAATATTTCAAAATTTAAATCATTTTTAGATTCTAAAACCATTGCACGTACTAATACCCTAAAAACTTTTACAAACTTTATCAAACTAATCTATTGTAGTAGTTGGTTCACATTTTGGTATGGTTGAGATGATCAAATCACTCAATCTTTCCAATTTTTTAGGTTATATCTAATTATATAAACCAACCTCACTAGTTTATAATTATCATTGGGTTTCATAATTGAGCTAATCTCAACTACCAGGTAGAAACTCACTTTTGCTCTAAAGTTAGGGGCATTTTCCTTCTAATCTCTCTCACTCTCCTTAGATATATGCACTTTAAATATTTTATCTATATTTATCTTAATCTAATTTTCATATCCTTATAATGATACATATTTTCAAAAATAACTTGATAATAGGCAAGGCAGTTACATTGACACATAGGTATACTTCTAAACTTTGTTCTTTCAATTTCAATATATTTCAAGTAATTTTAACCCAGATTATATGCACTAGTTTTACACTGTAACATGTTCTTAGTTACAAGTTAGTCACTAGAAAAATACTGAAATTCAACTAAATCAAATACAAGGTGTCCATACACACCCAGGTATTTATTCATTTACTTTAAACTATAAATGTCATTACTATATTAAATGGGGGAAAATGTAGATGATATTTTATGATTATGTAGCACCTCAGTATTTTACACCTAGAAAACTTAGACCTTGGTTTTTCTTCTTAGTTTTGAATATGCCTTGATTCTATAAGTCTTGCATCTACTCTATCTTATGATCTTTGTCCTATATAATAGTCTAATTATTCTTATATTGATGACATGGACATCTTATTTTTCCTAGAATGCTTAAAATGTACTTATCTTACACCTCTATAAGTTTTGAGCTTGTACCTATTTTTTTACTCCCTCAACACTAAAGTCTGAGATAGATAGTAACATCAACATTATTATCTTACCCTGACATAAGTGTGCAGTTCCCTAAAGTCATCCAATTTTAAAAGGAAATGTAATCTAATAGTCAGCCTAAGTGTTTTAATGTGAGTTATCTCCTAAAATTATTGATATAAATATAATATCAACGCTCATTCATTCCTCACTTAGCAATAATACCAATGAGACCAAGGTGCTTATCAAAATCACTATATCATGCATTTAATCAATCAAAGATTCCCTATTTCCATACCAGTCATAGGTATAACACATCTATAGATTTGAAGTATTAAAAGATTAGTCATAATGTTTTATTTTCCAAGTTACAAGCTAGGTCACTATTTTACTTTCTTTACACACATTACATGATTCACACACAAGCCAACACATATAGGATAACTACATGAGTCTGAGGCCCTCTTTTGGAGTATTTTCTATGTATGTAGTACCTTTGATTGTGACATTATTAGGGTTAGCTTGATACTATGTGACTACTAACCCATTTTTCCCAAAGGTCATATTGAAGATGAAAATCTAGGTTTTTTCCATTTCATAAGGATCAATAGTCTATGACCCAGATCTGAATGCACCAAAGTGAAGGTGATGACAAACCTAGAATCATCCAGGTGGTCACATATTATTTCAATATATGTTCTATATAGCACACTAGCATAGAACCCATATAGTAGCATCAACATAATCATCCAAGGTTGATATAACTATCTAGATAAATATAGGCACTAGATCTAGCATTTAACATTGATTCTAGAACTATCATTCCACCTGATTTGAACTTGTTCTAGATATAGATCTACATTAGCATCATAAAAAGATAAGTACATCACTTATTTATCATTTATATATCTAGCATAGTTGTAATTTCTATCAATATCTTACCTCATTTTAATAAATTTAGTATATGGTATATATTGGTGTAGTATTTATTTGTCCTATTGTAGATTTGATATTCACCCTTATGTCTTATCATTTCAATATTTTTAACCCTATCTACCCAAGAGGATCCACATCCAATCTATAATTAAACACATCACCCATTAATCACTTCATCTTTGAAGGTGAAACCTAAGGTTTTATCTATTGAGGAACACATTCAACATCAATATTAGGTACTAGCTAGTTTGAGGGAGAATTTAGATATGACCCAGAATTGAATGAAGCATCAAGTTGATCAACATCATAGTGAGAGGAAATTTGATATCAATTATTTTTTATTTTGTGATTAAAACCATATGATTATATGTATTTGAATCAAAATAAAAAGGACCTAAATATTATTTCCCTTATCAAATATTACAAAAAATTGGTAGTGTGGCATACAAGCTAGAGATACCCTAGTCCACTCATATACATCATGTATTTCATGTATCTTGTATGAATAAGGTTATCATATAGAGAGTTTATACCTATAATAAGCTACCATAGCATGATTAATAAGGCAAATTCATTCTCAAACTTGATGAAATCCTTCACACATGCATTAAAAGGTTGGGAACACAAGAGCTTAAAGAGTATTTGATCAAGTGGAAGAGCCGGAATCATAAATGTGAAACATGAGATAATGAAGCCTTACTTTAATATCATCTAGATTTTATTTAACATTATTTTGAATCAGAGGGTAATGTTACACTCTTAACCTATAGTATGTTTGGGGATACTTTTGGTTGACTTATGGCTTGATATCTTTCATATTATCTTATTTTATTTCTTTATATTCTTAGTAAGGTTGGACTAGGAATAAAAATGAATAAGTAGAGTATATATAGGAGGTAGTGGTTAGTATTTGATCATCACATTTTTAAGTTATGCTCTTATTTCATTATTATGTAGGTTTTCCCCTTGAAGTGACTTAGTCATATTTCAAAACTATTTTGCTCTTTCTTCAATAGTCATTGTGGATCTGCTTATTTCATTCATAATTATGTGATATATTCTTCCATTATTGTATAACATATAATAAATTTCATTAAAATGAACATGTCGTATCAAGTTTGAATGACCCACTCAAATTCAAATTTTCACATTGTCAAGTGCTAGAAGGTAAATTATAGATTGCATCCATATTAAAGTAGAATTATTTTACATTTGAACCTAAATGGGATAATTATTGTCATTTGACCCCTCTTCAGAGTATTGTAAATGTATGCATTAATCAACCACTTATCATGGGGTGGTTGGGACCAACTCAACATAATAACTATTTTTTTTCTTTTAAAAACATTGAGATAAGAAACTACAGTATGAGAATTACAAAAAAAAAATGTTAGCACATAAAATGTAATGAGATCCATAACTATGTTATAGTCAATACAAGTACTAGACCAAGTTAATAAATCAATAATGACTTCATTAGGAATCATTTCAACCACTTAGTATTTGGGTAGAGGTGATTCAATGTATGAACACTCACACACACCTATCTACATATTTTCTATATGCACTTCCTAGAAAATCCATAAATAACTTATAAACTCACCTGAGTACCTATATAGACCATTAAAAAATATTTACCTCATTGGGTAAGCTAAAAATATTTCAACACACCAATGTGAAATAAAATTATATTTGATAGAAAAATTCATCATACTAAGATTATGTAAGTAAGATATACCAAAAATTTAGATAGAAATCAAGGACCAATATAAGGACTATTTCCAAATTAATACAATAATAAGTACTTTTTATCAAAACCCTTCATTTAATTTTGGTACTAGTGACACCATATGCAAGTTCTTTCCATGAGATCATTGAACCATGACCATCATAAGGATCACTATACTTGTGCATTCATACTAGTGGATTGGCATTATTATAGATTTAGCTTAGATCCACCTATTCATTCTTAAGCTTTAGACAAGTCTTATCCAGTTTATCATGATGAGTGTAACTATACAAGTATCTGACACATCACGTATTTTTTTGAAATTAAGTTTATGCATGTTGCCCATTAACCATCTTGTAAACCATGGAATAGAGATTAAACCCTTGATTCTAATACATATGCATAACCTGGTCAATATGTGATCAATTTAAAAGAATCATATTATAATAATATATAATTTAGTTTTATCTTTATGTTTCAATAACCTTGTTTTATTTCTACATAAGAACATTCATAAAATTCACCACCAACCCATGGTACAAATTGGGATTAGATACTGATTTTGTCTTCAAGTAAAAGGTACTAAATAAAATAGTTTGTTTTTAGTCATTTAACAAGTTAAGTTATTTACACTAATTCCATAAGACTCATAAGTATGCCTATGTCAACCTAATTATTTAGGAAATCCATATTATTGTTATTAATTCTTGTAATAACTCATTTACTCATGATAATAGGAATCACTTTCACTTGTTTGTTATGATCATAAGTATTATGCATTATTCCAAATTAAATACATGATTCAACAACTTTGATTCCTTTTTAATAATGTAGATAAGCATGTTTAACCTGATTGTAGGTTATTTTTCTCAAAAATCATGTTTGTTCTACAATAGACCCTAGACTAAAGTAGTCAATATAATCTATATTTGGAACAAATCCAAAAAAAAAATTATCATTTCAAAATGTCATGTAAAGTATGACCTTATAAAAAAAATAGCAAAACATGATTTCGTAATAAACCCATTAATGAATGTTTACTTCTTTTAATGCACTTTAAGATCTATTTAGATCAAATTAGATAATTGAATTTAAATCATCAAATATTATGACATTCATATTTGGTATATCCATCTAAATATTTGGACCAATAATTATTACTTAACAACTTCTAGATATATTATCATGTATGAGGAAATAATTTTATTTAAAAAAATAATATAATAATTAGATAAATTTGAGTATTCTTCTCATGGTATGGTAATCACAACAATTCTAACATTCTAACTTAAAAACAATAACCATACACTTTTTATGAAGACATACTCTTTTGTTCATAATCTATCAAGAGTTTATCACATTGATTAAATGATAAGTATTTATTACAAATACAACTAATAAGTGATCTTAAATATTTAATTATCAATAAAAACACTAAATGAATTTATCTATTACCATTCATTAATATATAATAAAAACCTTATTTAATAATTTAGAGCTAAACACTTTCAGCTTCATAATCAACAGCTTATGACAACAACTCTCTGTCATATAAATCATGGTAAAGTAATATTTAAACATATCTAAAAGAGACAAAAATTTTCCTTAAAACCTTATGTATGACATCATATTTATTTGAGTAATAAGCTAAATGAACAAAATGAATCTTATAAGTCATGAATCAACTTGAATACCAATTAACTTGTTTATGAAGTATAATCATAGTAGTATCACTAATTACCATAGCTCAAGTAATAAAATATAATTAATTTGTTTATGAAGTATAATCATAGTAGTATCACTAATTACCATAGCTCAAGTAATAAAATATAATTAATGAAGACCATACAACATAATAAACTTCATCAAATTTAATTTAACTATAAAGAACACACATTAATAAGAAGTATAAGTAAATCAATATTCCTCATACAAGTCCAAAGAAGCAAACATACCTCTCCAATCCTAATGAACCCATTCATAAATGGCCTTATACCACCCCAACTATAAATTGGATGCATATTGGGGTAGTTGAATAAATATGGGCAAAGGACAAAATAAAACATTCTAAGCTTGACTCAATAGACATCAAATAAACCAAATAAAATTAGAATGTGTTCACATTCTAACTCACAAATATTCATTACCTTGGCACCTAATCCAAAGGATACAACTCATCATACTGAGCTTCATGATTTAAGAATCACATTATATTCAATGAATATGAATTGAACCTTAAACATTTACTTCTTGTAATCCATGCATTAAATTCCAATACATAAAAACTAAGTAAATCAGTATATGAACATGGTTCTCATATAACATTAAATGGTAATATAAGTTTTAAAAAATCATCATATTATAGAATTGAAATATCAAAAAAATAGCCAATTAAACCCTCCAACATTTAATTCACAAAATATAAATCAAATAAATGAGTTCATGCTATAGGTAAACCACCTAAAATTCATGCACTTAATACCAATAATCAAGAATATAACTCACAATTTTACAATCATAACATATAAAGATGTTATTAATAGCCCAAGCTAAAACCCAATAGTCCACATTGACCCAAAAATTAAAATCATAACATAATGATAAAATAAAATTAGAATTTAAGTCAAAAACCTGATGATAAAGAAAACACAGTCCACTTATTTCCTTTAAAATTTTCATGAAATGATTATAAACTATTTAAAATTTACATCCATGATTCATCAAATAAAGAATGATTTCTATTAAGCACCAAATATAACATAGAAACTCAATGTGGGAAAAACCATAGAGAATCAATCTCAAATATATTCATGAGAACAACCCCACAAGAGCACCACACCCCTTTGCCAAGTACAAACCTCAACTTCAATTCGTGAGCACCACCCCACAGGAGCTTCAAACCCCTTTACCGAGCACCAACCCAGCTGTCATTTGTGAGCACCAACCCACAAGAGCACCAACCCCTTTTCCAAGCACCAACCTAGCAACAATTCATGAGCACCAACCCCTTTGTGTATACCACACACCTATCTCTCAATGTTGCTATCTCAACAAATGATAGATCAATGCAACATCACCTTCCTCTCTCTCATTTTTGCTCTTATAAGCTAGATATAACAAATACAAATCATCTCTTATAATTGCTCTTCTAAGCTAGATATTACAATATCAAATCAACCTCTCACTTCCACATTTACAAATGGCTACTCAAGCCTTTATTTATAGCTTTCCAAATGACCTTTGGCCTTCCCCCTTTGTGACCTTTTATTCCTCATGGAAAATGGCACCAATCTTGGATGACCCTTCATATTCAAGCATTTGAAAAGTCATGTGGTGACCCTTCATGACCAAAAACATCTTTCCCACTTTTGTCCTTATCTTTGGTGACTTTTCATATTCCTTTAAGTGTCCCTTCACGAGAAATTTGCCCTTTACTCTTTTGTCTTCACTTGGTGACTCTTGGTATTCCCCAAGATGACTCTTCATGGGAAAATGTGTCCCATCCTTCTTTTATCTTTATCTCGTGACACTTTGACTTCTCCATGGGCCCTTATTTTGTCTCATATGCAACCAAAAATATATTCATTAATATTAAATAAATATTAACTCATATTAGCCAAGATAAATAACATTAAATGCAATGGGGCCTTTATCACCAATAATACTAAACCTTTGACATCAATGACAATATTTCCAACAATCTCCCCCTTTGTCATTGATGGTAACCTCAATCCTGAAACTACCACATCCTATCACATGCACATACCATCATCTAAAAACATACAGTAACTCCCCCTTATTGTAACAACCTGTACCTGTTCCTTGTACCTATTTTCTACACCTATATCTATACCTATTATTCTCCCCCTTTGACATCAATAGCAAAGGGCCTACATGGAGCTTACACTTAGCTCCCCCTCACTTGATGCTAAACATCAATGGCAGGAAGTAAAATAAATTACTCCCAACTCCTCTCACCGATCTTTGAGAAGATATATGATTTTACCTGTCCTTTGAGAATGTACAATCAACTCATTTGAATATTTCCTTCTAATCTCAAAACCTTCCAAATGAAACTTTAAGGTGTATCATTGATCACATATTTACCTTACACTCAATAGATTATGCTTATGAAACATTCTTAGTCTTGGTTCTACCATTATCCAAAAATAAAGTACCTTTTCTGGCTATCCTGGCAGTGGTTTTATCTCCAAATCTCACTGTACCACCATTGATCTTCTTTACTCTTTTCTCCTATCATATGCCTCGAACATCCACTATCAACGAACCATGGCTGATCTTTATCTCTTACATGCAAAGCTATTTGCACCAACATAGAATCTTTAGGTTGTTTCTTCTACCATGAACACGACTGAACCTTCTTCCTGATGAATGGAGCTTTGAAACTTTGATTCTTCTTGATTGAATCTACATGAGTATCCTTTTCTTTTTCTATAAAACTGTTAGCTCTTTTTCAACATTCTAATTTCTTATGACCATAATCATTTGAAACACTGCATATGCAAGAATCATTCTAATAGCCTTAAACCATAATACTGATGCAAAATTTTATTCAAAAATATATTCCCTCAAAAGATATACAAATTAATCTATCAATTCACCTTCTTGTCATGCAAAATATCCAAGACCCAATAGCATCCACCATGCTTCAATTTTTAAAAGTGTCTCCTTGAAGCCTAGAAGAGACACCCCACACAATAGGGTTCTAGAAATAAATCTCAGGAGATTCCCACATCTCCTCTGTTTCTTCCTTGATCTTCTTATGTTTTTCTTTTAGAATCCGTTTAATCATGTCTAACCTTTTTGACTTACTAACCTTATCATTTATGATGTTCCTCTTTTTCTCAACTTTTGCAACCATCTTATCTTGACAAAGCTCATGCTCAAATGTAACAAGAGATTCTGCACAATCCTTCTTATCTGATTCTTTATCTACTATAGCAAGTAATTCATTTTCATTCTTGAACTCAACCTAATCAACCTTTATTATTTTAGGTCTCCAAACCTTAATTTGACTCTTCTCATATTTTCTAGGGTCTCTGTAACCTTTGACATACTTTGAATATCTCTTTACTTTATTTTGGCATAATCTAGCAATATGGCCAACCTCATGAAAACAAAAGTAAACAATATTTCTCATACCTTTTTATTGAATGTGACTGAGATCTCCCTTTGACTGATTGCTTCTCCTTATACAATTTCTTGCCCTATGACCAACATGATGACAAATAAAACAATGGCCATAAAAAGAATTTGAAAAATTGAAAGCATTGGGCTGCCTGATCGACTTCTTTGACTTACCTTCAAAACCTGCATCTTTCTTTACTTGGACCAATATTTCATGATCTTTCTCAACCTTGATTATAAACTTCTCATGATTATCCTTTAAATAATATAACTCAATCTTCAACTGATTACACTCTTCTTCTTTTGATGTTAAAATTGAAGTTGCAACCTCTAACTGATTTTTAAGATCCTGAATAAATATCTTATTTTTTTTACTTCTATAGCCAACTTAGAATCCAAGATACACACCTTTTCCTTAAGAGCCTCAACCATAGATTTCAACTCTTGATTCTCCAAGATGACTCTTCATGGGAAAATGCATCCCATCCTTCTTTTGTCTTTATCCCATGACTCTTCGACTTCTCCATGGGCCCTTATTTTGTCTCATATGCAACCAAAAATATATTCGTTAATATTAAATAAATATTAACTCATATTAGCCAAGATAAATAACATTAAATGCAATGGGGCCTTTATCACCAATAATACTAAAACTTTGACGTCAATGACAATATTTCCAACAATTTCATTTATATTCAAAAATAAAATGATTCTCTAAGACCCAAAAATACTAACCCAACAAAATAATGGTATTTTTAATGGTAATAATAACCTGATGAAATTCAATTTTAGGTCTAACCAAAAGCCATATAACCATTGTATTAAAAACCTTGGGGTTAAATAAAAATACATTCCACAAAATAACCATGGCCACATAGCCCATAATAATTCATTACCTCCAAAATCAATGAATTGCATAGAAAAGAGAACCCACATGCCTAAGAATGCATGGTATCTCAAAAATAACAATTCCCATTTATATATTTTGCATACCATTTAGCCCAATTCAAACCAACATGAGAAATAAAGAGAACACAAAATAAATTTGAACACCTATAGGTGTTGGAAAAACAAAAATGGCAAACTTACTTGGACACCTGAAAATATATGTAAGAAATTTCTAGTAACCTTTTCTTCTCCAACAATTTTTTATTTCTCCTCTAACTTTTCTAGCTCCCAATCTATTTTCCAACTCATTGTATGAATGAGAAAAATATAAAAAACTCCAAAAAATATTTTCCCCATGGCCTACAAGTAGATCTATAACTCTATTTTAAGTCCTTGTGAAACCCTCTAGCCATAGTGGCTATCAATTCCCACTACACTTCCTCATGGTGGCTGTAGGCCAAAACTTTCGGCAAAGTTTCCCCAAGATTGAGCTTCTTAAAAAATGGTTTAGCTAAATAAAAAATAGATGTATAACCCAAATGGATCTTAAGCTACTTGTCTTAAGAGAATAAAAAATTCCAAATACTAGAGTTGATACCATGCAAATACAAAACCAAAACAAGTCCATGGTGGGTTGTAGCCCCTTTTGTCTAACCCAAGTTCTAATCAAAAGTGGATATTACATATATACTATTTTGGTTGTAATTTTTAAATTTACCAAAGTTGACCATTTCATTACTAGAAATTAAAATGATGATGTATGTATGTTTTCTATATGGTTTGTGATAGAAATAGTATAATTGTATGGCATGCCTAAAGTTATGATTTTTGACAGAGATAAAAATTTTACCTCAAAGTCTTGGAAAACATTGATTATTGCTTTTGGTACAAGATTGAACTTTAGTTTGTCTTATCAACCAAAAATAGATGGTTAGATAGAAAGGACAAAGCAAATTTGGTAAGACATGTTAATAATGTATAAGATGGATCAACAAGGTAAATAGATTATTTTAGATAATTTGGACTTATGTCCTTAAATTGGATAGGAGATAATATTTGAAAATGAATAGTTTTTGGGTTTTGTGTAAGTTATATACATAGAGTAAGGTAATAATTTGGATCTATTCCTCATTTATTATATTGGAGAGAATTTAAAATTATAAAATTTTGAATAATGTAGGCATATTATTAATATTTATTTTTCAATTAGACTATAGATAAGTCCAAATTATTTGAAATAGTCCATGTAAATGAAAAAATTGTTTACACTTAGTTGAGTTTATTTACAATATCACATGTCATTCTATGATTAAAAATGGCTCCATTCAAATCTCTATATGAGAATAAATGTAGAAATCAACTTAGTTGGAAAATTTTAGAACAAAAATTATTTCTAGTCCTAAGGTTTTGTAGGAGTATGATAGGCAAATGGAAATCATAAGGCAAAATCTTAAGGCTCCCTATGATAGAAAAAAGAGCTATGCAGATTTAAATAGGTCACCACAAGAATTTGAATTTGGTGATAAAGTTTTTCTACATGTTAGACCATATAAAAGTTTAATAAAGTTTAAAAAATCTTCCAAATTAGTTCTTTGGTTTGTTGGACTCTTTGAAATTTTAGAAAAAATAGTCCTATTAACTATAAACTAGCCCTTTCTCCTTCTCTATCTTAGATCCACAATGTTTTTCATGTTGCATATTGATAAAATACATGCTTAATCCTTCTCATTTTCTAGATTAGACTCACCTTTACATTTTGAAAGAGGAAAATATGTAGTTGGAACCAATGAGGATCCTAGACCATCATAGTGTTAGAATGAAAAAACATGAGATTTCTCAAATTTTAGTCTAATATAATCCTTTATCTAAAAGAAGTGCTACTTGGAAAGATGAGATTATTTTTAAGTGACACTATCCTTGGTTATTTTAATCATTATAATGACACATTTTAAGTAGGGGGGATGCCATGACCTTGTTTTACTATACTTGCTTGAGTTGGATGATTAGTAGTTCCTCTTTTGGGATATTTAAAAATAACATGCCAATAAACTATTATTATTTATTTGATTCAATTATATAATCTGATAGATTATTAAGCTTTTTTGTTCTTGATAGAACATTTTGATGTTATAAGCTTTTATATTTCATGAGGATATTAAATACTATTGAAGTTATTGATTTATTATTTTAGTTCAGTTGGATTATTATTTGATTATGTAATGATTATCTAGTGCATTTATTTTTTCTTATATGTCCAGATACTATTGATGTTATGTTTTATGACTTTACAGATAGGTACATGAGTTATGCTATATTTGGACCCAAATAACTAAGTAATATGGAAAAAGAGAAAGAAAATGAAACATTGAGCTATGAAAATAATCTGAGCTTTTATTTCCCATTAATTTATTGATTGATTGATTGTGTCATATTTTGTCATTGTTTACTATGTCATTTGTCTACTCATGTTTAATATTCTTGAATTATATTCATGATTTACTTGTTTTATTTTCCACTCATGAAGAGTCAAAAATTTTATTGATTGTCAGTTACTTATTTGACTAGATTGATTATAACTTATCTTTTGATATGTGTTTATGGCTTCACATTATCTTACATGGTCTAGTTGTTGTGTTTAATTTACATTATTACCAAGGTAGTTGGAGGCATGTTTTATGGTTCATGGTTGCTTCAATATTTTGGAAAACTAGATATGAAATCAAGATAAATAATAGCCCACTTACCTCATGGAACATTATGAGGATATAACAATCCTCTTGCATGGTAATATTTAGTTTCACATGTTGACATTCCAAGAATTTTTCCATAAAGTCAATAAATTCATGTTTCAAACTAGGTGAATAATACAACATTTTCAGCTCATGTGTCATCTTCATGATAGCAAGATAAGAAAAATGAGGTGTTCTATGCACTTCTTTCAAAAAAAAAATCTTAATTCACTAGACTTAGGCACATGAATTCTAGTTTTTGATTAAACTAAAAAAATCAATAGAAAATTCAAAAAAAAAAATTATACAAACTCATCAACCAAACTTTAACTTCTTAGAAAAATTTATCGAAATGATGTTCTAGAATTTTAGTTTTTTATCTAGAATAGACAAGTAAGTGAGATACATGTGTCAGTTGAGTGCATCAAAAACATGATTCTCTTTACCTTTCACATAATAAATATTCATATCAAAATTACTCAAAAATTTTAGTCATCTATGTTGACATGGATTTAGATCATCTTGGGAAAATAAGTATTCTAGGCTATGGTGATCATATTTTACTTTGAAATGATTACCAAGCAAAAAGTGTTTCCATTATTTCAAAGCATGTAAAATTGTATCAAGCTCCAAGTCATGAGTGGTATAGTTTTTATCATAATTTTTAGTTTTGATGAATTATAAGCCATGACTCGACCATCCTGAGTTAACATACCACCAAACCTTCCTTGGATGCATCAACCTAGACTTCAAAATCACCATTAGGATCTAGTATAATAAATATAGGTGTTTTTATTAATAATTATTGAAACTTTTTAATATCTTGTTTACATTTAAAATTATAAAAAAACTTCTTACCCTTACATTATAAGGATGTTATTAGGTTAGCTAACTTTGAAAAAAACCAACAAACCTTCTATAATAACTATCCAACCCCATAAAGCTACATACTTAATGTATATTTTTAGGATTAGGTGATTCTTGGATAGTATTAATCTTAGCAATATTAATAATAATAATACTAGCCATAGATCTTATGTGACCTAGATAATGAATCTCAATTTGCAAGAAAGTAAACTTAGACAAATTAGTATATACTTTATGTTACCTTAGCCTCTATGGCACTAAACACAAATCATGTTCATGTTCAATTACATTATTAGAATATATCAGTATGTCATCAAGAAAAATTAGAACAAATTTGTCCATAAAATCTCTAAATTACACTATTCATAAGATTAATAAATGCAATGTGTGCATTAGTTGGGCCAAAGGTCATTATTGTAAACTTGTAATGTCAATACTAAGTTCAAAATGTAGTCTTATGGATGTCCTCTTTCTTCATTCTCAATTGATGATATCCAAACCTCAAATATATCTTAGACAAGACAGCTACATCCTTCATTTGATCAAACATATCATCTGTCCTCAGTAAAAAATTACAATTTTTTATAGTAATCTTATTAATCATGTAGTAGTCAACACACAACTGTAAACTCATATCCTTATTTTTCATAAATACTAGAGGTGCATCCCTAGGTGACACACTTGGCCTAATGTTCCATTTTACAATATTTCTTACAATTGAGTTTTAAGCTCCTAAGAATCTACCACATTTATATGATAAGATGCCTTATATGCAGGGGTTACCCCTGGTATTAAATTAATAGAAAAGTAAAATTCCCTCTTAGGAGGCAACCTAGGTAATATTTTTGGAAAAACATCATAAATTCCTATAAAATTAGATATTCTTGGAATGTTATTTTAGTTACATATAGTATTTATTGAATTTTTATAGAATACATTTTGTACCCCTTATACACTAATTTCTTCATTTGTAAAGATGATATTAGCTAACTTACTTTAGACTTCATCAACCCTTATATTACTACTAAATTTCCCATGTCATCATAGCATTTTACCACTTTATTAAGTAGTTTATATTATCTTTATGTTGTTGTAACCAATTGATACCCATAATGATGTCATAAGAACTGAGGGAGATATGAAAAGGTTAAATTTGGTCTAAAAATTACCTACATCTAAGCTTACTTGTTAAAGACATTAATAAAATGACACCCTATTACCTGAATTGAACTCAACATCCCAACCTTCCCTCAATGTCATAAGATTTAATTTATATCTATTTATTATCTTAGGATTAACAAAGTTATTTGTTTCTCTCTAATTAAACAAAATACAAATATAAATTTTATTTAGGTTACCTCTAATTTTGATAGGGGTGGCTTGGAAATCTATAATTTTATTATCACCACTATGTATACCCTATGGCTAGTTGATTAACCTAATTTAATCTTGGGACAGTTCTTATAATAATGATTATCACCACATTGCTATCACACTATAGTCCTTTGGGTTGATATAGGAATAATGTTTTCCCTAGTGGTAGGTATATATTTACCACCTTGGGTATGATTTCTCTTAAAAGTTGTAGCCTTAAAAAAATATGGTTTTTTAGGTTTCTTATTCTTCCCTTGAAATTTATTAAAACTACTGGTACTCTTGGTAAATATATAGTTTTAATCATATTTCATAAAATTCTTGGGTGAAGGGTACATATTATTGATTTTAAGTTGTCATTTTTTCTTAAAATCTTGTTTTGCCTTTTAACAAGTTTTCTCTTTCTCTTATACCCAATGAGCAAATTCAATGTTAGCAATTAGAGTCTTAAGATTAGCCATATTAATTTCATGCATCAATATTTCCTTCAATACCAACTTGAATTTAGTCACTTTAGTTTTTTTATCATGCATGTAGTTAACAGATGTAACAGGTTCAAAAACTTGTTTTCATACTCATTTATTGACATATTTCCTTGCTTTAACACTTGAAAATTACTTATTTTATTTTATTTAAATTTTGAGTTGAGATACCTCTTTTTGAACTATCTTTCAAAAGTAGTCCAAGTAAGATTCATTGGCTAGTATCCCTCTAAGGCACAAAGATGATTCCACCAAATAGTTACAGTTCCAACTAATAAATAATAAGCCATTATTGCCTTCACATTAAAGGTAATATTGTGTAGATTAAACTACTTCTACAAGTTAACCAACTATGCATCAACTACATCACCTAATTTTTCACCTAAAAATACTAGTGGAGGTAGTTTTTTTAATTCCTTTATAATGGGATCAACCACATGTACAGGGTTATCTTAGAGTTCTTTCCCACAACCTTGCCCTTCTTCTCTAAGAGGTAATTCTTTAGGTGGAATACCCTCTAAACTATTCAATCGATATTCTTGGGTTTGTAACTTACTTTGAAGTGAATTTAAAGCAATCAGTATCCCATTCAAAGCTAATTCTTGGTTATCATTAGGATTGCTTTCATCATGGTTAGGGGATCTAACATTATTACCAGCATTGTTTAGAGGAGGTTCCTCTCTTTTATGAATATTGAACCTACAACCTCTACCTCTACCTCTACTAGGGTTAACATCCCTCAAGTTATTGTCTATCATTCTAGATCTTATTCTCACCATCTTGAGGTGAAATAAACAACAACTTAGTAGGCAACACAAAAAGTAACATTCTCAAATTTTCCCTATAGTAGTTAAACTTTCTCTAATACCACTATTATAATAACCACAATTATTTTTTTAAAATACCAAGATAAACAACTATGGTATGAGAATTACAAATAGAGTTAGCACATAGAATATAAAGAGATCCATAACTATGATATATACAACACAAGTAATAAACCAAGTCAATAAATTAATAATGACTTCATTAGGAACCATCTTAACCACCTAGTATTTAGATAGAGGTGAGTTAGTGTATGAACACTCACACACACCTATCCATGTAATTTATATATGGCCTTCCTAGTAAATTTGTTAATAAATTATAAACTCACTCGAGTACCTATATAGACCATAAAACAATTTATAACTCATTGGGTAAGATGTAAAAAGTCCAACACATCAATGTGAAAAAAAATCAAATTTGATAGAAGAATCATTATACTAAATTTTGTGTAAGCAAGATATATCAAACATTTAGATAGTAGGTAGGGATCAATAGATGGACTATTTCCAAAATCAATATAATAATAAGTAGTTTTTATTGAAACCCTTCATTTAATTTGGTACCAGTGAGACTATATGTAAGTGTTTTTCATGAGATCATTTCACCATGACTATCGTAAGGATCAATACACTTGTGCATTAGTACTAGTAGACTTGTATTATTACAGATTTAACTTAGATCCACATATTCATTCTTAATGTTTAGACAAGTCTTATTAGGTTTTTCATGATAGATGTAACTACATAAGTAGCTAAAAAATCACATATCATTTTCAAATTAATTTATGCATGTTTCCCCTTAACCATCCTACAAACCTTGGGATAAATATTAAACCCTTGCTTATAATCCATATGTGTCACTTGGTCAATATACGAGCAATGTAACTTCATCAAATTATAATAATATATAATTCATTTTTATCTTTATGTTTCAATAACGATGCTTAAAGTTATACATAATAACATTCATAACATTCACTACCATCCCATGGTAGAAATTAGGATTAGATACTAGTTTTTTCTTCAAATAAAAGGTACTAAATAAAATAATATGCTTTTAGTCATTTAGCAAGTTAAGCTATTTACACTATGTCCATAGGACTTGTAAGTATACCTATGTCAACTTAAATATTTGTTAAAGACATATTATTGTCATTAATTCTTGTAATAATTCATTTACTCATTACAATAGGAATCATTTTCACTTGGTTGTTATGATCATAAGGTTTATTCATTATTCCAAATTAAATTCATGATTCAACAACTCTAATTCTTTTATAATAATGTAGATAAACATGCTTAACCTGATCATAGGTTATTATTCTCAAATCTCATATTTGTTTTACAATTTTAGACCAAATACTAAAGTGTTCAATGGAATATATATTTGAAACAAATCCAATTTTTTTTATCATTTCAAAATGTCACGTAAAGTATGATCATATACAATAATTATTAAAGCATGATTTTATAATAAACCCATTAATGAATATTCATTTCTTTAAATGCACTTTAAGATATAAATAGACTAAAGTAGATAATTAAATTAAAATCAACAAATGTGATCACATTCATATTTTGGTATATCCATCTAAACATTTAGATTAATAATTAAAACTTAACAATTTTTAAATCTCTTATCATGTATAAATAAATAATTGTATCCAACAACACAATATAAGAATTAGATAAACTTGAGTATTCTTCTCATGATAAGGTATTCATATCAATTCCAACATTATAACTTAGAAATAATAACTACACTTCTTATGAAGACATACTCTTTTGTTCATAATTATGTCAACATTTTGTCACACTATTTAAATGATAAGCATTTATTATAAATACAACTAATAAATACTCTTACATATTTCATTATCAATAAAAACACTAAATGAATGTATCTATTACCATTCATCAATATGTAATAAAAAACTTATTTAATAGTTTATAGCTTAACACTTTCAACTTCATAGTCAATAACTTATGAAAACAACCCTCTATCATATAAATCATAGCAAAATAATATTTCATCATATCTAAAATAAACAAAAAAGTTACTTAAATCCTTATATACAACATCGTATTGAGTTGAGGAACAAGCTAAATGAACAACATGAACCTTATAAGTCTTACATCGACCTAAATACTAATTAACTTGTTTATGAAGTATAATAATAGAATTATCACTAATTATCATAGCTCAAAGAATCAAATATAATTAATAAATATCATACAACACAATAAAATTCATCAAATTTACTTCCACTATAAATAACACACATCAATAAGATGTATAAGTAAATCAATATTACACGTACAAGTCTAACAAAGAAACCCCACCTCTTCAGTCCTATTGAGACTATCTATAAGTGGCCCTAGATCACCCCAACCATTAGTTGGATGATCAAGTATCAGAGTAAATATGGAGAAAGTAAAAAACAAAAAATTAGGATCTTGACTCAATAAACATAAAATAAATGAAATAAAAGTAGAACATGTTCACATTCTAACTCACAAAGATTCATTACCTTGGCACCTAATCCAAAGGCTACAACTCATCATACTAAGCTTTATGATTTTAGACTCACAATCTATTAAAAGAATACAACCCAAACCTCAAATAATTAATTCATGTAACCCATGTATTAAATTCCAATACATCAAAACTAAGTAATCCAATATATGAACATGGTTCTCAAATATCTTAAATGTTAATAGAATCTTAACAAAATCATCAAATTATGGAAGTGAAGTATAAAAATTATATCTAAGTAAACCCTCCAAAATTTAAGTCAAAAAATATAACTCAAATAATTGAGTCCATGCAACCACCCAATAGGCATGCACTTAATACCATCTATCAAGAATATAACTCATAAAATTACAATCATAACATACAAAGATGTTATCAATAACCCAAGTCAAAACCTGATAGTCCACATTCACCTAAAACTCAAAATTATAACATAATTACAAAATAAAATTATAATTTAAATCAAAACCCTAATGATAAATAAAATTAAATCTACTTATTTCTTTCAAAATTTCCATGAAATAATTGGATACTATTTAAAACATATAGCCATGATTCATCAAATAAAGAATGATTTTATTTATAGTAAAAAACAAAAATATTCTCTAAGACCCAAATATTAATAATCTAAAAAAATAATGGTATTTTGAATGGTAATAATAACCTAACAAAAGTCAATTTTAGGTCCAATCGAAAGCCATATAATCAACGTATTAAAAACTCTAGGGTTAAATAAAAATACAATCCATAAAATAATCATGGTTGCATAGCCCACAATAATACATTCCTTCCAAAACCAATGGTTTACATAGAAAATATAACCTAAATGCCTAAGAATGTAGGGTATCTCAAAAATAACAAATCATATATATATATATATATATATATATATATATATATATATATATATATATATATATATATATATATATATATATATATATATATATCATTTATCCCAATTTGAACCAATAGGAGCAATAAAGAGAACACAAAACAAATCCAAACACCTATATCTATTGGATTAAAAAATTACAAACTTACTTGGATGCCTATAAACATATGCAATAAATTTCCAATCACCTTTTATTCTCATACATTTTTCTTTTTTTTGCCTCCAACTTTTCTAACCCCTAGTCCATTTTCTAGCTCACTATATGAATGATAAAAATTAAAAAAACTTCCAAAATTCTTTCCCCCATGGCTGAAAAGTAGATCCATAACTCTAGTTGAAGTCCCCATGAAAACCTCCAACCGTAATGGCTATCAATTCCCACTACACTTCATCAAGGCAGACAAGCCAAAAATTATAGCAAATTTTTCCCAAGCTAGGGCTTCTCCAAAAATTGTCAACCTAAATGAAACAAAATATCCATATAACCCAAATAGAAGGCTCTCAACCTACTTGCCTTGTGATAATCAAAAATTACAAAGACTATAGTTTTTGCCTCAAAAATCCAAAACCAATACAATTCCATGATGGGTTATGACCCCTTTTGGATATTACAAGATCTAGTTAAAAGTGACTATGACATATAACCATAAAACATGCCTCAAACTACCTTAATAATAATTCAAAACAAACATGACAACCAAACCATGTAATATAATACAAAGTCATAAGCACATAACAAAAGATAAGTTATAAGCACTCTAGTCAAACACATAATTGGCCATCAATAAAATCCTGACTTTTTATGAGTAAAAAATAAAACAAGTACAACATGAATAAAATAAAAAACTCTTAAGCAAGAGTATACAAAATCAAGAGTAGATGAATGACACAATAAAAAATGATGAAATATGGCACAAATGACCAATTGATAACATAGTAAGAAATAAAATCTCAGATTGTTTACATAGCTCAATGTTTTATTTTCTTTCTCTTTTTCCATCTTAATCAACTACTCAGGTTTTAATGCATCCTAGCTCATGTACCTATCCCTATAGTCATATAATAGACCATCAATAGTATTTAGGTATATTAGAAAAAATAAATTCACTAGATAATCATAAGATAACTGAATAGTAATCTAGCTAAATTGAAACAATAAATCAGTAACTTCAATAGTATTTAATATCCTCATACAATACAAATATTTATAGCATTAAAATGTCATATCAATAACACAACTAAATAATATATCAAATTATACATCTGAATCAAATAACAATAGTAATTTATTAGCGTGTTATTTTTAAATATCTCAAAAGAGGAACTATTAATCATTCATCTCAAGCAAGTACAATAAAACATGGTCATGACACTTAAAGCATATTTTTCATCCTATTTTCAGATAAACTTAGTTTTGAATGTGGACCTAGGATATAAAGGTTATTAATATATAATTATGCATATGGACATGCACTGAGCTTTTGGTATTTCATAATATGTTGTCTTACAAGAAAGACTAATGATTTGTGATGAAACAATATTACATAGATCATAATTACATTTATAACAAGTATTAGATTCTTATGGATACTATAGGCATCTAAGTGATATTGGATTCATCTAGATATATCCAAATAATTAGTTTATAGAGTTCACTGAATCCAAATCCAATGTAATTATTTTATTCTACCTTCAAATATTCTAATTCCTAAGAAAAATAGTAATAAACTAAGTATCCTAGTCCTCTTGGTTATTTTTATAAATAATAAATTATAATTTAACATATACTTATACATTTAGATTTTATTAATTCAGACATATCTTAGACAATCTGAATATTCAAAAGTTTTGTTTTTTTTTTGTTTCATTAATAAACAATAAGATAAAACATTATACTACCATTGCCCCTTGATTTTTTATCTCATTCTAAACACCTATGTATAATCATTAACGATGATAGACTGTATATGTATTGAGGCCTTCCACCTTAGCATGAAATGATTTTTTAGGGAAGTTTTAGGTCATTTAGAATCCTCCTCTTCTTATTTCCTCTATATTTTCCCCTTTTATTTCGTTATTTTTATTCTAATTTCACCATTTGTATTTTATTATTGCATGATTGAGCTTACCTCTCTTCTTATTAATTTCACCTCTTGGATTCCTCCTTGTGTCATATAATTCTTCTATAAAAAAAAAGTATAAACATTAAAATACATTAAAATAAAACATTTACTTTCTTTTTTTATTGTCCATGAGTATATTTCATGCATATTTATTTATATTATGATTTAAATATACATGTTACAAATGTGATTATCTTGATATTTTTTTGAGTGGGTGAAATGTAGGATATGAAAGTTACATATGATCATGGACTTAAAAGTGTTATGAATTTTCATCATGCTCACACATGGGGGAATTCCCACATTAGATGCATGCCTATAATGGGGGAATTATTTGAGTGGGTCTTAGTTTTTATCCTTCATTATTTTAATTTATCATATATATCTACTTATATTAACTAGGGATATCTCTATCTAGCTTTAATTTTGTATGTTACATGGATACATTACATATCTTCTTACTTTCGATATGATTGTTTAATTTCCTACA